>CP092865.1:164526171-164695523 GCA_030710605.1 Cordylochernes scorpioides | reverse complement strand
ATATAAAACCTTATTTTGAGATATTTAAAAAAAAAAACTTTTTTTTTTTGCAAAAAAAAAAGTGGAATAAAGGTAAATAAATATAAATTATTTAAATTGCAAATAATAACTTTATTGGTCTAAATTAAATGGTTTTAAATAGATGTCTCGCGAGGTTTCGACGTGGCTTGTCGATGAAATATGTAGAGGGAAGTTCAGGAAATCCGAGGAGGTATTTTAACTAAGGTGTCGTCTAGACAGGGGACAAACAAGAGGTGACTACGTGGTGGCGACAGGTCATATCGACTGTCACTAGACAGCTCACAGTTCCTTAGAATCATTGTAGAGAGAAGTCTGGAGCTCTGTAAGCAATAGGACTTAGATGATTTGGTAACCAGTTAGCAATTTTCCATTGGCCTAATGAGAGATCATAGTGTGTTCTCTATCATTTCTTCTTTTGATCTCTACGTTCTCTAAATCAATGTATCAATGGTTGTGCTATAAAACGATAACAATGACACTATCTATGTACAAGTATATACAAGGTCTGGTGTTGAGCAGCGCCGTATTGCGGCTCTACGGAGTTCGAGTTGCTAGGGAAAAACAGTTCTAAAATATGAATAAGGGAACTGTAAAGTGAAAGCAAACTTTTTTTGTTCTTTCAGAATAACAATGGAGATATCCAGTTTGAGTGTTTTGAGGTCAAGCTAGCAGGTTTGGTATTCCGAGTTGGATAAGGATGAGTCAACATGGATGGTCAACAACGGTCAGCAAGGTGACATCAAGTCCGGACACATCAGCCTCTCCACCTGCTGCTGCAATCTCTATATAACCCTAGTGTCTTTCTTTCACTTCTTGGAATTATATCACACAGATACAATCTACATCTGGATATGAGGACATTATATGTCCAATCAAAATGCTTCGTTCGCCCGGCTCTAAATCTCCGCTTACGTCACGCGCCTCAAGGATAGTGAGATTGATAAGGAGACGGCCTCTATAATTTCTTTACAACACACTCTCTCCTTATCTTTTTATAAAATTTGACTTTGATAACCTTTCAACTTCATCAGCGACCTGTTATCAACTCTTGCAATTGCCACATCCTTTTTTTTTTTTCAAGTTTCTCACAGTACCCATTCTATACAAAGTTGAGGTTTCCTTATACAGCAGGTCATTTTGGTTACACATTCGTACACCAGGGTGTAGATTAAGGTCTCCCAAGGGAAATATTTGGTTAGAAAAATGTCGGCAGTGGAATCTAACTAATGGATAGATGAACAAAGGGTCTTCTTTCATCAACTCTGCCTCATCAAGATTCCTGTAAAAACGCAATATTTGATATGCCCGTGTAAATTGCTCTCGTTAGATGATCTGTTTGAAGGGAAAGGTGGGGAGCAGCTAAATCGATTTGGCGCTATGATCTGGGTGCGGAGGGAAGGATGATTGCAGGGTCGGGCGAGGACAAAGGGCCCTTGAGTCTGGTGGAACCCGAGACTCTTCATTACGGCCACATGGGCGGAGGATTCCTCAGAAACCCAGCTGCGGTTAAATTAGCTGCAATTTACTTTAGAATTCTGCTCAACTACGTGTCTGATGGGAAGAAATAAATCTACAGGATCTTGGGACTTCCACAAAGGTTAGGGTTCCCCCTGTAATAACGATAAACAGAGAGGGAATATGGTTTTACGGCTACTAAGCAGGTGTATGGTTTTCGAGCCCAAGGTTATACGTTAACATCCATGGTATTCTTACTTCCATTGTTTGATGGTCAGTCTACGTCTTTCTATAGAACCTCCTTCCAACAGAATACACCGAGAGAACTTAAAAGTGTTTAAGAAAAATGAAGCGGATGAAGGATTGTAACTTTTGATTTGTTCATAATTCGACTCCCAAGTCAAGGATCGAGAAAGAAGAGGTGTTAGAAGCAAATTATCTTTCCAAGTTATTAGAAAGGCTGAGGAATTCAGTGGGTGAATATAAAATAATGACGGCCATTGGAATTTATACAGAAAAGTTGACTTAAGATCTGTTCACCCTTTGACATCACCAACAAGACGTTGAATTCAGCCAGTTAAGCTTTGTGAATAGAGATACAAACTTTATAGCTAATGTAATAAAATATGGCCGAGATTTCATTTGATTAAGGCTAAGACAAATACGAAATTGAAAGAAACACATTATGGTTACTCTTTTCCGAAAAGATTTTCCAAATAATACCCAAAAGAGACCGAGATATATATATGTATGTGCAATACTTATAACAGCTAATAAAAATTATAATAGAACATATATACTTCCCAATCACCAAAGAAAGACACTAACTTGAATAAATTCTGCAAAATTTTCCCAGACAGAGGAAAATTTGATCTAAGTGTAATTCTATAATTGTATTTTTAACTACCGCCACATAGTTTAGCTTAAATTTATATTTGAGGGTCTTTTGACTCATTAATACAATGAAATAGCTAGAATTTACTTATCGTTAGAAATCAATTCGTTCAAGAACACATTTGGAGATTACTGCAAAGGTCTATAAAGTCATTATCGTTTTATATCATTTAACACAACGTCCTGTAACTGTAAATAACGTTCATACACCTTTATCTGGTTTCGCTTCTTGGGAGTTCTTTTGTCCTTAAATGTGGTCAATGGAAAGGCGCTTAACCTATCCGCAGCAAAAAATAAAAAATAAAAAATACGAGAAATTAAATATTTAAAAGTGATTTAGAATTATATTATTACTATTTGTTCTAAAACGTCTAAAAAACGCTTTTTTTATTTTAATATATCCTAATTATTTCTTTAGCACCTTTTTGAAAAAAATTGAATATATTTTTCTATAATATTTTAAATAATTAGCACACACACAATGCTTTGCAAAAGTTGTTAATAACTTCGTAAAATTTTGACTATTGTAAATATTTATATTTCTGACAACGTATTTTATTTATATCTTGAAAGTAGTTATATGTGTATCTTTATCATCATTATTTTTATAATTAAATTTTATAACATACACTACACTAATATTTGTTTTAATTTGGCACAAAATTTCACACTAATTTGGCAAAGAGGTCTTGTTGCAACAAATTAATCTAAATTAGCCCCGAAAATCCTTTCACTGATTGTTATGAATTTTTTTAAATCGCTTAGTAATTGTTGAAAATATATAAATTGAAATACAGCTCATATTTTGGATATATTTTAAAAATTAATAAAAATCTATATTTAAAATTTTAAAAAGTAATGAAATTTTGTGAGACATTTGTAAAATTTGATTTTATTAAGAGAAAATATTTTAACGCAGATGATGAAAGTTTTTAATATATTTGGCCGAAAAAAGATAAAATAAAGTAACTTATTTTTATCACAAACAAAAAACATACATTACTTCACCCATTAAATTATTTCATGAAACACAACAACAATTTCCTATATTATATTTTTAAAAATATCAAAAAAATCTCATAGAAAAAAATCAGTTTTATTTAATTTGACTTTGAAATCATTAGAAGGGACTCCATTTTTCCCGCCATTTCACAAATGAGATTTCGATATTCGACTGATGTTCTGTAAACTTCCTCCGACCCAGACGATATATTTCACCATTGCCCTGAAAATGCCATTTCCTGACCATTAACCTTGGTCCATTTTTGGAAAATTCTTTCGTCTTTTTTTTCCACCCCCGAAAATTTTCTCTATATTATTTATATTTAACTTTCCATTTTTTAAAAAATATATATATAATTTAACCCCCTACCTTGCGTGTTATAAATATTACATTTGAAAATTATACAAAAATATCTTTTGTTGCACCAACAACGTTTACTCCAAACTGACTTTTGAATGTTTCTTTTTTTTTTTTTACGTTTCCATTTTAAACTTTCGCTTTAAAACAGAGTTCTTTTAAAGAAGCTTGACATATAATTTTCTTTCTTTTTCTTCTCCTTCTTTTTCCTTTACTCTATTAGAATTCCTTTTTTTAAAGTGGAATAGTTCTCTCCAACTAAACATTCTTACTAAAATATTTACATTTTTCTGACGACAATTATCTTCTGCTTTTAAAATTATATTTTAAATATACATTTTACAAATATTTTTAATTAAAGCACGAAAATAAATTCCGTTTCAAATATTAAAAAGGGTTTTAATATTAAATAACAATATCGCATTTATGTGATAAAAATGTGTATTTAAAATATTAATTTTGCAAAAATACGTCCAAACATTTAAATATTTAAAATTTTCTTTAAGATTTTTTTTTTTCTTGTAATAATTAGTGGCCCGCCCTCTTGTGCCATTGTTTACGTAAGAAAATAAATAATTATCAATATTATAGTTATTATTTTACGAGCGGCAGACCAATCTATACAAAACGACCTTACAAGAATGGATAAATCTAAGCTATACTCTCACTACAAAGACATTCACATATCTTTCATGACGGAGGGATACCTTTTAGGGGATTTTCCTTTCCCGGTTGTAAGACTACTCGCACAAGTTAGAATACTTTCAAGTTTTTTTAGAGAAAACCACACCAAGATGCTCTGCGGTGAGGACCCGACTTGTACCTTCTGTAATTCAAAACTACAAAATGAAATCACTCACTATATTTTTGATTGCTCTGCTCTGAAAGAAGAAAGAAGAACCCTTATGCTCAAAACTGGGCAACTCTGTGCTTCACTTCCATCAATAATTGACAATATGACCCAGAATAAGTATATTGCTACGGCGTTTTTATGGTTTCCACAAGTCCATATCTCAGAAGAAGGCCAAGTGATACTCACTCCTCACTTTCTTACTGCTACTCTTTTTGTGTTGATTTCTTGCTTCCCTCTTTCTTATTATTATTTTTTTTTTCCTTTTCTTGTTTTTTTTTTTCTTTCTCTTTTTACTCTGTATATATCGCTATTTCCGTTGTCTCACTGCTTTGTTCTTATGCATACCTCTGGTGAATCCTGTATAGGGTCAGTGACCCTAAATAAAGGCTTTTTTTGTTGTTGTTGTTGTTGTTGTTATTATTTTACGAATAATTTGTAGCTATTTATATTTTTCTGAGAAATATATTGAAATGGTTGCTTTTCCAATGATATTTCTGCTTTATAAATATATTTTATATTTCCTGATGCCCCTAAATTAACATACGGGTATTATATCGTCACAAGTAAATGTTTTTGGGTAAAATAAAAATTATTTTTTGAAAATAGAGCAATCCAATAGATCTTGATTTAAAATATATATTGATCCAATATTCTCCTTTTTAAAATTAAATTATACATTAATTTATCTACGCTAGTATGTTCTGTATATCATAGTCTAGCTTTAAAGATTTTTTTTTTAAACGATGTTTATAGTTTATTGAAAAAATATTAATGTTCCTCCCTCTAATGAATAATATTTAAAAGGTTTCATTGGTATTTAAACCTTTCTGGTAGAGTCAAAATATAATATATTACTACAACAACAACAAAAATCTTTATTAAGACCTTTTAGTCTTATACAAATTCTTCAAGCAGAAATGTAGGATACATGCAGGAAAAAAGTGATAGTACCTTAATGGTAATATCATATTTATATACAGGAAAATTATATAAAGACAATCAAGCTAATAAATAGATTAATCTGGGTAAAATGGAGGAAAAGAAATTTATTATACATGGATTTGCCGCGGATTCGCCGCAAATGAAGGTAAAAAAAGCAATATATTACTATATTAATTATATAAAAATATATTTAAGATATATTTCTAACTATCACACACACGAACACGTTACCGTTTTACATTTTATTACCAGTGGACATGTGTCATTTCATAGTAAAAGATGCGTCTCCAGCAGTTCATATATCGTAAATGTATCATTTCACATCACATATCTCCCATGTTATTTACCAGGATCATTAGTAGCTCAAATATTAAACATCAAGTATATAGTATAGATATTGGGGATAAAGATAACTTATATATATTCGTAATTAAAAGGCTATTAAAATATGTTATGATGAATTTTTGAGATAAGTTTTTATTAGCTTGCTTTTTGGATATATAAATATTATTATATATTTTTGCAGTATATGAGTATTTTATGATATTGCAGTCGTGCTAATAATAATAATAAAAAATAGTTAAGAATTAGCTTCAATTGTGCCAATGAAGAATACAGAATACATAATTTGAGAAAGTACTACCTGACTTAAAGAGGATAGAATATAAAGGAAATAAAGGAATACTTATTTACATATGTACAAAAAGATTTGAGCCGGCCAACGGGAAACAACAACAATAGGTTTATATAGGGAAAGCCGCGACATCTGGCGGTCGACTTTACAGAGTAGTGTTTGTTCTGAAGTTATAATTTTAAAAGAAATAAAAATTTTATATAACATATATATAATGTATTTTTATTAACTAAGGATACTATATCTTGTCTATAACAATTCCAAACAACAATACAAGCAATATAGAAGAAAAAAACAACTGATCCGGCTAGCACTAATTATTGTTTTAACCCCCCCCCCCCCCCCCCCCCCCCCCCAAATCTAAAGCAGCAGATTAAAGCACTGCCTAATTCCAGGCATAATTTTCACAACTTTCTTAATTATGAAAGAATTTTTAATCTGAGATGGGAGATGGGGAGGTATTTTAAGATTTTTTCGACAATTTGTTGTACCGACTCCAAGTATTCCGACTCAAGTATTTCTTCATTAACCCTCGCGGCTCTAATTACTCTGTGCTTGTCTTCAAATCCTTCTTCCACAGTTTTTGTCAACTTCGGGAGAACTACTCGTACGTATACCTTTGTAGAAGGAGCAACACATTGTAGAGACAAAGCTACACATAACAATACATTTAGCTCTTGATGCATCTTCCTTATGTCTATGATCAATTCTTTGGTTCTCGATTCCAAATGGCAAACATCATTGAATCGAATTTTAAATTTCCGCTATCCTAAGAAACCAATGATCAATTCTCTCTAATCCGAATGGCAAAGGTCATCCATCAAATTAAATTTTAGGATTTTACTCTTCTCCAAATGGTAATAATCAGTACTTAGATTCTCTGTCCTAAATTCCAATGGTTGTCTTTTAAATCGTTTTCTTTGCCCAAGGACAATTGACAGTTTAAACAATTTAATTGATTCTTCTAATCAATTGTTACAGAAAGAAAAATTGTCCAAGAGATAATGATCCATTTGAATCACGCGGTTCATCTCAATAGGATTAGACAGATCCAGAGTCCATTCGAAGTGTTTGAAGATAGGGGGGGGGTCTTAGTAGGCAGAGTTCTTGTGGAATTGTTTTACATTGTTTAAGACATACGGCCATTTCTGTTGTACCATTCACACACACACAAAGCCTTTATTGAGACCCCATTGGTCTTACACAGATTTTCCAGAGTGTAGACAACAATGATCAGGATGAGTGGAGTTTTATATGTACAATATTTCATGAAATGCAATAAAAAGCATGGTCTAACAAGAGAAGAAAAAAGAAAAAAGTTTCGAAGGTTAATTATTATTATTATAATGGAAAGACTAATTTATCAGATCCGCTTTCTTCATAACTCTTCTGAAGAAATTATATACAGATAAAGCAATATTGTCTATCAGACTTAGTGTTGTACCATTCGTGGAGCTAGCTTTAGTGGAACTGTAACTCAGTTTTCTATAATTTCAAATATAAACGTATCTTGACAACTGGATCCAACAGCAATTCACACCGGGAATTCACATATGGAGGAGATATATTGATGATATCCTTTGTATATGTGAAACCGGACATGAGCTTAGCATCTTATCTGTTCTTAACTCCTTTCACCCCGATATATCCTTCAGTCATGAACCAGAAGTTAATAGTGTTTTACCTTTTCTCGACATACTCCTTATTCGTACCCCATTCACACTACCACACAACAGTATATCATAAAATCAGTAACCCAACTTTCTATACCAATTTTAATTCTTCCTGTCCTTTGTCCCATAAAATTAATACAGTCAGAACACTTACCAAGAGATTGGTCACACATTGCTCCCTGCCCATATTTAGGTCAATAGAATTCTCCAACATCAAAAAACAGCTTGCCCTCTCCCAATACCCTCGCCATTTCATACACAAATATCAATACAACCCTGCTTTTTTGAAACCCCTTACACCTCATAGGAACACCTGCATTTTGCCTTATTCACCACAATCCGCTACCATAGCCCGCATGCTTAAATCCCATGGCATCAATACCTATTTTAAAAATAATAAAAGCCTGGCCACCATTCTTAGACACCCCATTACCCGCATACAGAGACCTACCAGTGTTCGATCGTCTGGTGGCTCGGTCTACTCGGTCTCATGCAACGATTGTAGTGCAACCTACGTAGGTGAGACTGGTAGGTCCGTGGCTATAAGGATGATCGAACATGGTAGATGTATCAATAATAAAAACAGCAGATCCCTCATATACGACCACACACTTAATACTGGCCATTCTTTCAATCTAGCTTCCCCCACCACCCTATACACTAACATTCCCAGTAAACACCAAAGATTAATCGTAGAGGCCATTTTATCCATTTCCAAAAACAGTATTAATCGTCATATTGATTTACCTGACCAGAGTTTTTCTAGTCTTAAATAAATTGAACACGTGCAGCACCGCTCCGGTAAATATAGTTTATATTACTAATATTTCAGTGTATATTTGCCTTATACTATGAAAGGGATAATACTGTCACTCTTAGTACTCGTGTTATGCAACAATAAATATGCAAATTTACTCAAGGTAACGCACTATGCAAAAAACTCAGTACGAAGGGATAATGATAGACAATGTGGCCTAAATATAAACTTACCATCTGGGAATATATCTGGTAACCAAAAAAGACTGCTATGTATCATTCTGGCTCTATTATTTATCTCAGGCATTGAACAAAACCCAGGCCCCCCAACCAAAAAGCAAACTACTTTGACTGCGTCAGTACACTCAGGAGAGAGAGAATCAATAGATGGCGAGCTAAAAATGCTAATCTTGAACATGGCGACGGAAATAAAGAGTCTAGGAGAGAGAATTGACATCAGACTTACCAAAATAGAGACTCGAATGGACGATTGGGATAAGCGATTCTGCAATATAGAGGAGAAGCTAACCAAATGTATAGAGTCTCAACAGGCTACCGAAAAACTGGCTTCATGTAATTCGTTAAAGGTAAATGAACTGGAGGCTAGAGTCGAATTTTTTGAGACGAGACTGCGTGAGCCCAATCTAGTGTTCTATGGTATTGAGAGGGAGGGTGACGAAAATCAGGCAGATTGCAACTTAAAGATTCAAAACATAATTAGAGATAAAATGGAAATCGGAGATGATTTAAAAATAACAAAATGTCACCGACTTTCACGCGGATCCAATGCACCAGTTCTTGTTGTGGTGCCTGATTATGCTGATAGAGCAAAAATATTTAAAAATGCCTACAAACTCAGAGATACTAAAATTTCGATAAGTAAAGATTATAGTAAAAATGTTAGAGAGCAACGGCGCATCCTAATTGCAAAAAGGAAAGAATTGGGTGAAAGGGGAATAAATCGAAGTTGAGAGATAACAAGCTTTTGGTAAATGATAAAGTCTGTAAAGTGATGAATGGCCAAGTTGTTGATAGCACAGGAGTTGCTATATAGCAAAAACCTTGTAGAAACAATTGTGTAAATAGAAGAAATACGACATCAAAATCACAAATTAATTCTCCGCCCCATAATCAAATAACGGAAAGTTACTACGACATAAATACATGTAAATATGATTCTCAAGACGATGACAATGCAAATTTTTCTGAAAATTCGCGAGACATCGCCGAAAAAATAATATGTTGGAATATAAATGGTTTCTATAGGATTCTTTCGATATTTCCACTCCTCGAGCACATAAAGAACTACGAAATTTTTGCTCTACTTGAAACATGGTGCCTGAACAGGACTAACATAACACTAAAAGATTATCAAATTATCGAATTACCTGCCACCAAAGAATCTGGAAGGGGAAGAGGGTCAGGGGGTATAATTGTCGGTTTTAGGGAAGGCGGGAAATATAGAGTAGAGAGTTCTGAAAAGGATGGCACTTGGTTATCTATTTTCTTATCAACAAACACAAGAGCCCCCCAACATGTTATCTGTTTAATATTTGTATACCTTCCTCCAAACCAAATACAGCTGCATAACTTAGATAAGCTGTTTACATACATTCAAAAGCAAATAGCAGATGGAAAAGAAATTATTTTACTTGGAGATTTAAACATCAGAACTGGGAAGTTGGGAGGACTACACAATCCACTTAATTTCCAGCTCCCCCTAACATCGGAAAGAAGGGCTAAAGATCATATAATATCATCTCTGTCTAATAAACTTCTTGATTTCCTGGAAGATAATTCTTTGACAATAGTTAATGGAAGATCTAGAGGTGATAAAGATGGAGATTTTACATACATATCCGAAAGAGGCTCTTCAACTATTGACTATTGCATACTCTCACAGGGTTCACTACAAATTTTACTGGACTTCAAAGTCGATGACCAACTGTACTCAGACCACCATCCTTTGGTTTTAACGATAAAAGGCCAAAACTTCAATGAGAAAAAAACCAAACGGGAAGATTATAATATTACGAGATATAGATGGTCAGCCGATGGACTCGCAATGTTTAAAATGAAACTGGAAGAATTGCGGGAAAAAAACATACCAGCCTCCGATGACCTTGTATACACTTTCAATCAGCGAATTTTGGAAGCAATGTCATCTGCAAAAATAACCTACTCAATTAAGGGCGGCCCCAGGAAATCTAAACCGTGGTTCGATAAGGACTGCTATGATATGAAAAAACTGGCAAAAGAAAGTCTGAAGAAATATCGTAAAACAAATAGATTGGAAGACAGAGAATGTTATGCTTCTTCCAGAAAGAAATATCTCGCTTTATTGGATCTAAAAAGGAAAGGCTTTGATAATGAAAAACAGGAAATACTCAGAAATGCTAAAGACTCAAAGACCTTCTGGAAAACTATTGCGCTCTACAAAAGCACATCTATAATCCAAGGAGAAATATCTATACAGGACTGGCTGAACTTTTACCGCGAACTAATGACTACAGAGAAAAATTTGAGAATTTGTAATTTACATAATGTGATTTCTCAGAACGATCCTATATTGGACTCAGAGATAACCAATGCAGACATATACAAGGAGATAGCTGGTTTGAGGAGTAACAAGGCATGCGGGCCTGATGGCATCCCCAATGAAGTATTAAAAACACTCCCTGATCGTACATACTGCTGTTGAAACAACTCTACAATAGTGTTATGACGACTGGAAAATACCCAGCAATTTGGACTAATTCCACTATACACCCAATCTTTAAAAATGGTTATAAGAACAGCCCCTCCAACTACCGAGGTATTGCACTGATTAGCAATGTATCAAAGCTTTTCACATCAATCCTAAGATCACGACTGGAGGAATGGGTCGAAGGAAGAAGGGTTATACCCGAAAACCAAGCGGGATTTAGAAAAGAAAGATCATGTATTGACCACATATTTACACTAACTACTTTAATCCAACTATCATTAAGAAAAAAGAGGGGAAAACTATATGTCTTTTTTGTCGATCTAAGGAAGGCATTTGATACTGTACCCCACTCACTACTTTGGAAAAAACTTTACAACCTAGGCATAAGTTACCAATTCATAAGTACGATCAAAAGTTACTACGAACAAGCAACTATAGCTATCAGATGGAAGGGATCATTTACGGAAAGTATTAAGATAAACTCGGGAGTCCTCCAGGGAGAACCACTTTCCCCACTGCTATTTATATTATTTATCACGGACTTAATCGAAATTTATAATAACTCAGACCTGCCGAGTGTAAATTTGCCAGAATTTGGAGATATCCATTTATTGCTGTACGCCGACGACATAGCAATTATAGGTGAGTCCAGGATAAACCTCCAAAAGAAGATCAAAATACTGAAAGAATATCTCGATGAGAACTTAATGACACTAAATGAGTCCAAGTCAAAGATTATGGTGTTCCGTAATGGAGGTAAACCCTCAAACAAGGATAGATGGTTCTGGAATGATAAACCCATAGCAATAACTTCAAGATATACATACTTGGGATTCCCTCTGACACCAACAATAACAACTACTCACCCGGCAAATTACTTTAAAGGAAAAGCACTTACAGCAATTAACGCCACACACCCAATATTAATAAAATCAAAAGCAAAGTCAATAAATTTATCAATCAAACTCTTTGATACAATAGTGAGAGCTGTCCTGATGTATGCCGCTCCATTATGGGCAACAGAGCATAAAGACTTACTGGACAATATACAAGACATATTTATCCGTAGGTTCCTGAATCTGCCCAGATACACTCCAGGTTACCTAATCAGATTAGAAACCGGTCGTATCTCATTGAGTGTAACAGCCTTAAAATTAACCCTGAAGTATTGGCTGCGGGTGTTGAATATGAGCAGTGACAGATTGCCACGTATATGTTTTAATAGAACACGGGAACTCTCTAATGCTTCGGGCACACCCATCGGTTTCATTAAAAAGCTCACTAATCTGCTTAACGATAATGGATCCCCTGCACTTGTTTCCTGTGATGACCCTGAAACGCTGAGGAGCGCGATTACAGGGCTCTTAAAAACAGCGGCAGACCAATCTATACAAAACGACCTTACAAGAATGGATAAATCTAAGCTATACTCTCACTACAAAGACATTCACATATCTTTCATGACGGAGGGATACCTTTTAGGGGATTTTCCTTTCCCGGTTGTAAGACTACTCGCACAAGTTAGAATACTTTCAAGTTTTTTTAGAGAAAACCACACCAAGATGCTCTGCGGTGAGGACCCGACTTGTACCTTCTGTAATTCAAAACTACAAAAGGAAATCACTCACTATATTTTTGATTGCTCTGCTCTGAAAGAAGAAAGAAGAACCCTTATGCTCAAAACTGGGCAACTCTGTGCTTCACTTCCATCAATAATTGACAATATGACCCAGAATAAGTATATTGCTACGGCGTTTTATGGTTTCCACAAGTCCATATCTCAGAAGAAGGCCAAGTGATACTCACTCCTCACTTTCTTACTGCTACTCTTTTTGTGTTGATTTCTTGCTTCCCTCTTTCTTATTATTATTATTTTTTTTTTCCCTTTTCTTGTTTTTTTTTTTTTTTCTTTCTCTTTTTACTCTGTATATATCGCTATTTCCGTTGTCTCACTGCTTTGTTCTTATGCATACCTCTGGTGAATCCTGTATAGGGTCAGTGACCCTAAATAAAGGCTTTTTTGTTGTTGTTGTTGTTGATTTACCTGACCAATATCATGATATATGTAGTAACTTAAAAAACGGATAACCCCCCCCCCCCCCCCCCCCCCCCCCCCCCCCCCCCCCCCCCCCCGTCTATTGGTCTTGTGTGGCCGCTGATGGCGGGTTGAACAGTTGATATCTGGTAATTTGACATTTGACTCCATAATAGTAGCATATGGCCATGAATACGCGTTTTGAGAACTCTATCGTAGATTTTAGTTTTTTAGCTCAGATTCATGTTACTTTCCCGATTTCATGTTTTACCATAGCCATTCTGCAATTTGTATCGTTTTTAATTCTTTAACATTACACGATTAGCATGCTTACGTAGTTGTTATATATCAGTAATTTAGATATGCAAATTTTAACCTGAATTGTATTTTCGCCGTACTATATACATCACATATGCAAATATACCTCAGATTAGATTCCTATATAAAGCCTTTTGTTACCTTAGTTTGCTACCTGTTGAAGGGCGTGACTGCCCGAAAGCTTGTCACACGTTTATCTGAATAAAAATCTTTTCTCCTTAATTTTCATTACTATTTTAAATAACCAATGGAGAAAGTTTTCATGTAGTTCTGATAAACGTATATATCAAGGTGAACTTTTGTTTTCGATGTGAAAATAAAAGTTCTTTTAAACTTTGACTTTCCTCCAACACGCTCCGCATATTCTAGCACTTCAATAAAGTAAATTAGGGAGCGCTGTAAAAAGAGCAATCAAGGAAACACAAGTTGGGTCGAAAGTTCTTTCCTGATCACGCACTTCTCATCATCAGGAACAACTGAAGATAATTAAAATGTCTCTATCAACACCACGATGGCCCCACACATCACCTAGATAGATTTGGAAATAATATTTACATATTTCCTTTCTTGGTTTCTCAAGGAGCCTCTGGGACTAAAAATATTTTTGGTCGCAGTGGTACAGCCTACTCCACGCTGACAGCGCCAACAGCGCGAAATGCGTTCGTAGACGGATATTCTTGATTTATCAAGAAAATGGGTTGACCAAATATCAGGGAATAGGTTAAATCAATGTTTAGTTGATTTCTGTTTCACTAGATGGCGCTTTGCCATCTAAAAAAGGCACATGTGCTCCTGGTCAGGATATACCTTCTTTATTTATAATATTTCCTTTCTTTAACAGTCAAACATGCTAGTAAAATAAAAGTAAGGGCTTGAATTTTTGTTTTTAACTTATTTTTATCCTCTCCTGTTATTCTCTTTTTGTGCCATTTGTAAAGAGAAAGCACAGAAATCATTTCGGGGGTCGGTGGAAAGGTGGTCTAAACCGTTAGTTTTCGACCGCTACGACCCGGGTTCGATTCCCGCATTGGGCATTTTTTTCTGATTAAAAAAAATGGCCCCTGATAATTGCAAAAGTCTAACCCCCACCAGCGAGTACAAGTAACCAAACGGGGCTCTGGCGCATTTGTAAGTGCAAAGTCGAACTGCTTTTCACATGTGTAGAAATGTGGTGCACTTACAGTAAAAGCAGTCGCCTACCCACGATGATTATCATGGCCTGTACCACGTGTACTAGGGATATATAAACAAAAAAACAAAAAAAAAAAGAAATCATTTCGAATAATCAAATTACCGCTTAAAACTTGCACATTAAATAAATAATTTCTTTGAACTAAACTCTTTATTTGCATATGTGATCAATCGGTGTGTGGGCTCTAGTACATGTTATGCATATGCAACTATATCTGATCGTGGATTTATGTGCATGCTTGAATTCCTCTTTTTATACCTAACTAGACGGGTGACCCGGGCTTCGCCCCGGGATTGACCGTTTGCATATCTACCCGAGTGATATATATTTAGATAAGATTTTTTAAATATTTGTTTGTTATTAGCATTATCTATTTGTTTGCATCAGCATAATTTAATCTAATCTTTGATAGAGGGCGCTGTTCGTGAGCTAAGTAGAATAATTTGAATATATGGTTTTAATAATTGATTTATATATTTTTCAAAATAGCCTATCGTCTTCCCCATTTTTTTTTTTTTTTACCTATGTATGGAAATTTTGGTTTGAATTAGTGAACTACTGCGAATTTGTATACCGGACATACAAACAAACAAACATACAAACATTGATTTTTATATATATAGATATCGCCAACCTGATTAGAACAATAATAGTTATAATAAACCATTTATCTTAGTTTCCATTGTGTTCGCTATTCTTTTTTACTTTCTTTTGATTGTATATTACATTCTTTGTAACAAATTAGGAGTTTTCGTAAAGATAGAGGCTGCCTGGCCGTCATTCATAGTTCTTCAAAAATTAAAGATACTTCAGTCAGTAAATCTTTTTATTATCTCGACGTTTCAACAAAAAAATGTTGTCCTCGTCAGAAACGAACAAAAATTAAAACTTCAAGGGCGTTTTTGCAGCCTTAGAATAATTTTTAACGCTTCGCCAAATGTTTTAATTTTTGTTCGTTTCTGACGAGGACAAAAGATTTTTGTCGAAACGTCGAGATAATAAAAAAGATTTACTGACCGAAATATCTTTAATTTGAAGAAAATTAGGAGTTATTAATGAGACGAAAAGATATTTAAAAGAAAAGTGTAGAAGTTGTTCCGAGATAGTGGTAAGAAATGAACTAGGAATCTAGTACCGTAATAAACAACCTCTATGCTCTGTGGAGAATCACAACTTCCTTTCCGGGGATGTGAAGTAAAGCTGGAGTTGTCAGTTGAGACATAAACCTTGAATGTAAATATGTAAAAACAACGGTCAGTTATGCAACTTGCCGCCGCCCACGCTGGCCTGCCGTAATTAGAGCTGAGGGAATTGTAAACATCCCCGCCGCGCACATCTTCCCAGCTGGCTCCGGTTTCTCCGCCCGGACAGCTCCCCGCCGACTGTGTACGTGCTTCGCTCGGGGAATGTATAGCTTCTTTAATAATCCTCCATATATTTTCTTTCATATTTATAAATGACAAAATCCTTTCATTTCGTCGTACATACAGTAGATTCGTCCCGGAGTCCAAGATAGAAAGAGAAAAATAAGCAAACTTTACAAGCTTGCTACCCTGATATGATTGAGTGGAGGTAAGAAAGAAGAAGACAGTACTATCTGTGTAGGTACAGTAAGTCTAACTTACATAGGGGGAAGTGGCGGCCCCAATAATAAACTTTATGTAAAATAATAATAATAAAGAAGGACACATTACATTTATGTTATAGAATAGAAGTAAACTTAGAATTTGTATTTTCACTAAAAATAAATTGACTTGTTCCATATGTAAATACCTGTTTTCTTTCCTCTTTTCGCTCTCCACTTCTCCCATCCATATTTCCAATTTTTTTTTTCTTATTTTTTATTCTTTCTTATAATCTATATCTATTTACCATATGTATATAATCTTTCTCCATTTTTTATTTTCCACTTTCATAGGTTTCCCCGTCTTGTAACTCCAAGGAGAATCCTCTGTAAGACCTGTGTGTCTTAATAAAGGCTTTTGTGTGTGTGTGTGTTTGTGTATTTTCACTAAAAATATCTGGATTGAAAAGTGCTTTTTTTTGCTTATCCCTAGTACACGTTGTACAGGCAATGATAATCATGGTGGGTAGATGTAGGCGACTGCTTTCACTGTAAGTCCACCACATGTCTACACAAGTGAAAAGCAGTTCGACTTTGCACTTACAAATATGCCAGAGCTCCGTTTGGTTACTTGCACTCGCTGGTGGAATTGGACTTTTGCAAGAATAAGGGGCCATTGGAGCATTTTTTTTTTTTCAGAAAACGTACCCAATGCGAGAATCGAACTTGGGTCGTAGCGGTTGAAAACCAACGGTTTAGACCATCCTTCCACAGACCCCCTTGGAAAGTAAAATAAATTCTCCCGAGAGTGAAATTTCTGAGAATTTTTTATACAACAACGACAATAAGAGGCTTTATTAAGACCTCTCAGTCTTATACAGATTCTCATAGCACACAGAAATGTGAGGTAGATGTAAGAACTTTATATCCTCAACAGAAAGATAGAAACAGTTCCCGGAGTAAGAAGAGGAGCAATATCTCTCACAACTCTAATGTCTTAAAGACATTTCTATAAATAGCCTCACGCTAGTAAATATGATATAATATTTATTGAGAGACCATTTTAAAGTTTCAAAGTTTAATATCATAAAAGGGGCTGAATATCCGGTCTGAAATATTAAACCGGCGGCCAAATGGATTATTGGTGCATCATCGTTAGCACTACATTGGATTATATTGCTCTTTTTAACTGCACGGAATTTTTACTTAGACTGGAACACTATAAACAGAATATTTACTTAGACTGGAACACTATAAACAGAATATTTACTTAGACTGGAACACTATAAACAGAATATTTACTTAGACTGGAACACTATAAACAGAATATTTACTTAGACTGGCACTATAGACAGGATTTTTACTTAGACTGGCCCTATAGACAGAATTTTTACTTAGACTGGCACTATAGACAGGATTTTTACTTAGACTGGCACTATAGACAGAATTTTTACTTAGACTGGCACTATAGACAGAATTTTTACTTAGACTGGCACTATAGACAGAATTTTTACTTAGACTGGCACTATAGACAGGATTTTTACTTAGACTGGCACTATAGACAGAATTTTTACTTAGACTGGCACTATAGACAGGATTTTTACTTAGACTGGCACTATAGACAGAATTTTTACTTAGACTGGCACTATAGACAGAATTTTTACTTAGACTGGCACTATAGACAGAATTTTTACTTAGACTGGCACTATAGACAGGATTTTTACTTAGACTGGCACTATAGACAGAATTTTTACTTAGACTGGCACTATAGACAGAATTTTTACTTAGACTGGCACTATAGACAGGATTTTTACTTAGACTGGCACTATAGACAGAATTTTTACTTAGACTGGCACTATAGACAGAATTTTTACTTAGACTGGCACTATAGACAGGATTTTTACTTAGACTGGCACTATAGACAGGATTTTTACTTAGACTGGCACTATAGACAGAATTTTTACTTAGACTGGCACTATAGACAGAATTTTTACTTAGACTGGCACTATAGACAGAATTTTTACTTAGACTGGCACTATAGACAGGATTTTTACTTAGACTGGCACTATAGACAGAATTTTTACTTAGACTGGCACTATAGACAGAATTTTTACAGTACTGTAAATATAAACAGAATATATACTTAGACTGACATGGAACGTATGATATAAAGTAGAACATGCGCAAACTCTATAAAATGTTCCCATTCACCTAGAATTTAAGTTTGCGCTGTTTGTGTGTGTGTGATTGTCAAATTATCTGACAAATATAGCAGTTTTAATCTTCTCGGTTATGCGGAAAGAATGTTGTTTGCTTGTTAAATGAACTGATCTCCCATGTTATTGGACGAATGTGGCCATGTTTGTACATAAAAGAGGGTTGAAACGGGATGCGAGGAGTCGTGGAGTGGTGATCGTGTGGAGACACTTAAAGCGTTCTCTCTGTGCTTGTCTGGTGATCTCCTCGTATACCTGTCTAACCCCGGTCCGCTCCTTATCAACGCTGAAAATAAAAGTACTGTTTTTATTTTATTTAACAAATCGTGTTTTTTTTTTTAAATTTATTTATTGACCTCCTTTTTGCTGTTGGTGTTGTACTCTTGAGTGTACGTTTTTCTGTGTATTAAGTTACTCTTACTGTAGGCCCTAGTTTATTGCTTTTGTGCGATAACCCGTAAAAGTAACTTTTGTCATGATAGCAACATATCCAATCGCCATCTTTATGAATGCACACTGATCAGACCGTATTGGAGCTTTAAGCTAACAAATAATAAATTCGAATATGCTCACACGTATACTTGTGTGCTTTTAAAATATATAAATGGAATAAATGAATCTTTGTGTCGGTACTTATTACTGATGTCCAGTACTTTCTAGTACATTTTTCTCCCTCTCTCTGTCAAAAAAAGTGTTTCAACTTATAATAGCTCAAGCATATGGAAGTTTATAATAACGAAAAGATTCAAAAAGGATAAGTTTCTTTATTTGAAAAATAAATATGGAAGTTTATGAGTGTCTGTTCCTAAAGAGATGTCGCTAGAGTGTCAACAACAACATAGTCTTTATTAGGGACATTCGTCCCATACAGGATTCTCCCAGTTGGGTAAAACAGAAGTAATGTGTATCTAGAGAAAGTGGAGATTGAGATTGAAACTGATTTATTACAATGTCCTTATAAGATTATATAAGGTTAAATACAGAATAAATATAAATAGGATTATATAATGTGTGATAAATATAGGAATAAATAGATATAAATATATAAAATAATTGATATATAGACATAAATATAAACTATATACAAGGTCTTCATTGATAGCGTTCACCGCGGGAAAGACTCCGCCACCGATGGACTGCGAGAGTTCACAGAGTGGGCAGGTCGATCAGAAAGTGAAAAATAACATCAATCTTTCCATTCGCTGGGTCACTCTTCTGTGCTACGACTTTTTGACTGAAGTAAGAAAACAAGATAAGTCAAAATGAGTATTTATCTTTGTTCCAACGTATGGGGGATCGGACCAAAGGAATGCGCGGCGGAGACAAGTCAGGAACACCATGAAAGAGAGAGCGTGTCTCACACGACTTCAGGAAAAAAAGCGCCGCGCAAAACCTTTGAACTCTTACATGAACAAACATGGCCACATTTGTCCAATAGGAAGGCGTGGGAGGTCAGCTCGCTCAACAACATTCCTTCCGTATAACTGGTAAGCTTTAACTGCTTATTTTATAATA
This sequence comes from Cordylochernes scorpioides, assembly GCA_030710605.1. Classification (NCBI taxonomy): domain Eukaryota; kingdom Metazoa; phylum Arthropoda; class Arachnida; order Pseudoscorpiones; family Chernetidae; genus Cordylochernes; species Cordylochernes scorpioides. The sequence goes on along the minus strand of CP092865.1, from coordinate 164,675,388 downwards.
CAATATAATGCGTCTATGATTATAGAACGACGTTTAAAACAAGTTTTACCGTAAATGTTTCTTTTTAATGAACGGAAAATCGTAATTTTTAATTATTTTAAGGAGAAATAACGACTATTCCTATCCTTAAGGGATGGAGTATGAATGGATGAATTGTGAAGAGATTTAAACGGAAAAATAAATCCCTGGACACTTATTTTTCTGTTCATCATTACTCTTCATTTAACTGTTTGTCAACAAAATTGACAATGTCACTGTCACCTGATACAAACATTTTTTTACTGATCTTTCTGCCGTTGTCCATAAAAAAAAAAATGGATTGTATTAGAAAGGACAAAGGATCCCTGTACAGAGAACCAAGAAGAGTTCTTGAACTTCTTTATGAGCGCGACCTCCAAGATCTTGTCTAATTTAGACTAATAAAAGGATAAGTAAAAAAAAAAGGTTTTGCGTGTAAGAGCGTCGTATTACGGATGTCGTTGTAGTCAACAACAACAAAAAAACTTTATTAAGACCTTTTAGTCTTATACAGATTCTCCAAGCAGAAATGTAGGATACATGCAGGAAAAAAGTAATAGTACCTTAATGGTAATATGATATTTATATACAGGAAACATTATATAAAACAATCAAGCTAATAGATTAGTCTGAGTAAATTGGAGGAAAAGAAATTTATTATACATGGATTTACCACGGATTCAACGCAAATGAAGATAAAAAAGCAAAAGCTAATCACAATCAATATTGAGATAATGAAATTTATACATTATAATTAAGACAATTGAGCTATTAACATATTTGAAAGGGTAAATCCGAGAGGAAAAAAAGATACAAAAAAAAATAATAATGAAAAGCACTGGAATTTACATATGATACATACACCAAGATTTTTCGTCTCAATAAAATAATTTCTCAGCTGATGAATGAAGGTTATAAAAATTTGAAGCGTAGATTTTTTAAACAATATTTTCATTCATAGAAAGCGAAATATAAAAGAAATTAAGGCAAGGAAGGAATAAACATTATATCATGTCAGGTCTTGTTGAATTATTCGGTAGCAGCTCTGAGACAATCGAACAATCTCTTTGCGATGTCGCTAGTGTCCTCGAACTGCTCGACCACACCACAATGAAGAGTGCTCTCAAACCTGGCTGCAATGACAAATATGTTTCTAATTTCGCCTGATATTGACCATGATGAAGTTTTTTCTTTATAAGTCCAGGAATCTCTCCTTTTAGCATTATTTATTTATTTTAAATGTGCCTTTCAATCAAATTTCGTTAGAAAAATTAGTAATTAGGCTAATTTATCGTTGAATTATAAGTTCTTGTATGTAAATATAATCGACTCCTATATATACGGGCCAACTATAATCATTTTCTGCGTCTTCCAGTTGGGCAGTTGTATAGTTCTGTCTTACTCTACATTAAATATTGTACTAATCCTTCTCGTTACTTCCTTTAAGCTATTTCATCTACTTGAATTGCTATCTGAAGAACCAAACTACGGTGTAGATTATTTCTTCAAAACACAGCTGTCTATTTAGTAAAATGAACTCTTTATTCCGGGTGGAACAAAGGCCGATCTAAATATGGACGCTGTTGCCAGGGAATAAAGACCAGTTTTATGGAGGCGGCGCGGGTCGCTATAAAAGGCAGGAAGAAGCTAAATATGAAGAAGTGCTGAAGACAAAAAGTCGTTGGAGTTAAGATTAGACGGTGGCTAACAGCTGGGCACACAGCGACTTCACCTGTCCTCTCTTGTGACATGTAGCTTATATGACACTGGTGACAGGCTATATCTGTGTGTATATGTCAGTGGGGGACTCGATTATTGAGATATTGTCACGTAGCTCCGAGAGAGGTGACTAATCCTCTATATCAACAACAACAGCTTTATTAGGACATTTCCGCCCTGTAAGGACTCGCCATACATCATTTTCATGAGGAAAGGGGAAAACATAAACAAAGGAGAGAAGGGAAAATAAATAAAGTATTCATCATAACTATCAATTCACTATATCAGACCAAGAATCAATATAAACTATCACTACTGCTCTTCACCTTATCTACCACTGTCCGAACTTTACAGAAGTGAAGCATCGTTTGTTCCCCGATCTAAATCATTCAACTCTCTTACATCTATCACTTTGTCTATATAAATGTAAATTTTTAAATCTTTTTCAATTCTAAGTTCTAATTTGTTTGTTGTTTGTTTCCTCTGTAATAGGCGCAAATATTTCAATATCGCGCCTGCTTGATTAATAAATTGAACAAAAATATAGACGACCAGTATTACTATAAGGCGACGTGTTCTCAATATACGACACATATTTGTATGAGCTTTCTAAGTACTCTTGGAGCACATGGAAATGTCCGAAAGTTTGTACAAATATCTTTGTGTTCTATATCAAAAGAAACTCTTCAGCCTAGACAATTTGACAATTAGAATTATTTTATTGACATCTTGTCAATATATGCAAAAGTGCACAGTCTGTACTATTTTAAATAAGATAATTATATATATGTGATGATGAGTTGCTGTCGACTTATCTGTGATGAGATCCTGTCGACTCATGTAATGTTTTGAGAATTCCAGTAGCTTTTGTAGAGATCCTGTCGACTACTGAAATATATTGTTGAATTCCTGGTAGCTCTTATTGTACTGTGTTGACCGAGAGGAACAGTCAGGATGTAGAGTTTTCCAGTACCTCTCTGCACCTTGGAAGACCTTTAAAAGTTCTCACAAAATACAGGCAGTCGTGGTCGAGGCAGAGTGGAAAGCTGGGGATATCCATACACAAAAAACGAAGACACAGTTGCACTAAGAAAGTTCCGTTAATAGATAAAAGTTGAGCTAGGAGCGACAGATGGAGACAGACGAATTCTTCCTAACTACATGTTGGATGAGATCGACATAACATACGACCGACGCGGCTTGCGCTAAGGGTGAACTAAACTCAACTGACTGAACTGTACTGAGCTGTCAAGCCACTGTAAGGTGATGATTTATAGGTTAAAGACGGGGGTGACCTTATGTGACATGGGCGTTTCTGAGAAAAGGGGGGCCTTGGCATGTCCAGGTGTGAGAGGGGTCTCTGCATTCCACCACATGTGACAGTGTGGGTGGCCTTGTTTGTGGGAATTGTAAATCTACCTGATTTATGAGTTCCATCTTTAGACTGTTGTTTTGGCAATACTATGCTCGATCTCTGCTTTAGCTCAACTCTTAAATCTATTACAGATTTTATTTATTTATCCACTTTGTACAAATTACATTACATAGGGTGATGTAAAGACACAGATTAATCATGCACATAATTATTTATAGATGTTTCTATATACAACATGGCAATCTTGTTATAAGTTATCTACACCATATGAGGTTGTTGTTTTAAATTACCATAGATGGGCCCCGGGAGTGAAAGGGTTTATCCGGGTTTAGGCGGGTAAAGCCTCTCTAACACAGGTAAGTAATTAAAATTTCTTTTAATTAATTTAAACTGTGAGGGTTAAAAAGGGCTATAACAAGATGATATTTGTTGGATATATAAAAGTGAAATAAAAATGACATTGTGTTTGATTAACAAAAAAGATGATTAAAATAAAATGATGACATAAAAATTCACATTCTAAGAGAATATTGGTGGGCGTTGGACAGGGTTAGTAGTTAAAGAATAAGCAATTGTGAGATTTACACATGCAATCAAATACTTAGGTCCAGGTGCAAAGCGAGGATATGGACTTGAGCGTCTTCCTAGGCAATGTTTCACCTGTGATCCTGTATAGGGTAACAGTGCTTTGTCACAATTGTAGTGTTATTGGGTTGAAAAGTTGTTGAAGAATATGTAATTGTTAGAAGTGCCCATGTAAACCAAATACTCAGATCCAGGTGCAAAGCGAGGATATAGACTTGAGCTGTCTTCCTTGGCAATGTTTCACTTGCGATCCTATATAAGGGTTACAGTGTTTTGTCACAATTTTAGGATTATTGGGTTAAAAGTTGTTGAAGAAAAGTTGCTTATTAATATGATTGAGAAAGGAGTGAAATAGAGCCATGCGATAAGTAGAATTGTAGCGACAGTAGGTGATCTGACTTGACTCGAAATCAAAGGTTGAATGTGGTCCGCTAGAGCTGAAAAAAAAAGTTGAAAGTTGAAAAAAGTGAACGCTTTGTGTATGCGTTGGTGATTTGCTCTGCGGATGAAATGAAATAAACTCTTGAAGCTTGTTCAGACCAGAAGTTTGGATTGGTAAGTCTGGGGAACTGTGTGTTCAAGGAGTTTGTTGAATTACGAAATCAAAAAATAAATTGTCAAGCAGTGCTGTCGTTTTTCTACGTTGGTGTGACGCAATGACTGAAAAGATAGTGATGAAAAATATAGGGAATTGGTTAAAGAATATGATTGTTGAAAACGATTGTTGTAGATGCCCGATAGTGGATGATAAACTTTGTCAGATAATAAAGGTATTTAAACAAAAAATATAGTGAATAGAAATATAGAAATATGATTGCGGGTACAAAAAGTGTAAGTGGACAAAATTAAACCTGTAATATATAAAATATATAATAAATAATAAAATAAAAATCATTTTTGAAACAATTAGATGTTTTACAATACTAAAATAATATCATGAAAAATAAAAGTAAATTTGATTAAAGGTTTTTTTTTTTTTTTTTAAATGTTGGATTAACAAATTTGTTTATATAATTGAAAGGTAAGAATAAGAATAATTATTCAAGATTTCATACAAAATTAATAATATAATTGAAGGTTATTAATGATTGGATAAATTTTAAGTAGTGTAAAATTGAACAAAAATTGTCTCTTTTGACGAAAAGTTACAGTTGTGGTGTGTGACTAGATTATATCCCTTTGGTAACATCGGTGTTTCTATGACTCTGAAACTGGGAATACGTGAAATGATCTTTTCGTTTGTCCTCAATGCTGGTATGTAGAGAATGATTTCTCTTTCGCGTTAAAAAGTCTATATAAGATTTAACCAAATTGTTTTAATTGGTGTTATCAATTAACATGTAACATGTTTAAAGTATGTTGTGTTGTGATATCTCGTTGGTGAGATTTGTGAGATTCTCGAGGAAATCTAAATGAGTAGTGTGACACATGTGTTCAAAAATGGCGTCATGAAGCTAGCGGTCAAGATGACTGCTTGAGGGGGGAGAGAAGATATTCTCAAAAGATAACAGTGACCAGGGGAGTGACGTCAAGAAGGGCGTCCACTTCCTTTTCCTCACGGAAATTCCATTCTTGGGGTGGTCACACATGTGGGGTGGTTCTCCAGGCCTGAGATTCACTTGAAACTGACTTTCTCTCTCTCTCTTTTGTTGAGTTTGGCATATTTCTTGCCTATTTGAAAATATAGTTTTCTCGATGTTCGTAAGTGTTGTGTCTCGAAATCAGTTTAGACTTAGTAAAATTGTTATACGATGATTTCAGGCTAGAAGTGAGTGAAAGATATGACTTTCGACGTGGACACGTTTTGAGATGAGAAGTGTCACAGGCGTGAAGGGCGTCTTTGGCCTGAAAAGTGAGAAAAGTTTTGTTGTGTTGCCTTGTGACACTTGTGAAGTGAATTGAATGGAAAGGTGTCACGTGAAATCATAGTTTGGTACAAAATCTAACCTGTTTCACCATAAATAACAAATTTAATAAAGTCATGGGTGATGGTTGTATGAAACACATCGAGAATTTTTGACTGTTAGTGGATATGGCATGCTTAATGTGAAATTTTTTTATTGTGGCGACGATATAGAGCTAAATGGAGCTTGTGTGGCTCAAGATTTGGATTTGTGTGTTAAGTCGCGCACAAATAATTGTTGCCAATTTGAGATAGTGATGCGAGGGTGTTGTAAGGTTTTTTGAAAGAAATGTGTTAATGACCAATCATGCATGTAAAAAGGAAAAGACGAGGGAGTGTATTTATCCTCGAATATTAACGATTGTAATCGTTTTGGAAGGCTGTGACTTAAATTAGCTACTGGCGGTGAATTGGAGTGAATCTTTATTTTTAACTTGTTTTGGGAAAGATAGTTGTTTTCCCTAGTGGCGTTTTGAAGATATTGTATCTTCCGATTTTTGCAATTTAAAAAAAATGCGTTTCACCTATGCTAATTTACATTTAAGATTTGAATATATTTTTCAAATCGTTGATTATGGTAACGTTAAAATGATTCTTGTAAAAGGGCAATGTCGTGAGAGTTACAAATAATTTGAATTGGGCGCTTACTTGAAATGGTGAACATTACCAAATTTTAAGAATTGATAAAGATATTGGTCTTTTGGTATAAAGATAACTAATAAGTAAAACAAAAATAAGTTGAGAATTATGATGAATGAGAGATTTTTTAAAAAATATAAAAATAACGATTTTTTTTTTTTTAATAATAATAATGATTTTTTTTTTCAAGTTGTAGATTTGGATAGTACCATTTTAGATAAATTTAAGAACGACATGTAAGATTAGTAAAAATGGTAAAAAAGCGTGATGGGCGAAATTTTTTTTTTTTTTTAAGTAAAATTGAGAGTAATAACTTGAAATTTATAATCTGATTAAAAATTAAAGTAAATTTGATAAATGATAGTGTGAAAGTTTTAAAAATTGAATAAAAAATGATATATATAAAAAGGTAAAAATTGATTTTAAATGCTTAAAGTGAAAATATAAATACAAAATTTATAGGGAATCAAGTTTTGAACTTGAGGATAAAGTTAAGGTAGGTTTTTTTTAAAAACTTACAGTTGTGTGAAAGTTCAGTCAGGAAACTTGGTCTTGGCTTGTATTCCTGCTGACGTTGAAGACGCTCCATGTAGAGCTTGTAGACGCTTGTAGCTTCTGTGAAGTTGATTGTGGTTTGTTGCCTTGAGCATTGTCTCGACGATGTCAAGTCGAAGGTGTGGAACTTGTCACAGGGTTTGGGCCACATCGCTGCTCGGTTTCCATGACTTGCGGGAATATCGGGGCTGTCGTTGGCGCGGTCAGCTTGCTCCCGACGTTGGCGATCGGTTAGCGGGTATGCGGAAGTCCGTTGGGGCGGCGTTTCTTCCGTAAATATCTTGGGAGAGATTGCTTGGACGTTTCGTTGGAATGGTCGGGCTTGTTCCTCCATCTTCGCTCTTTCTCGCCTCCTATCTGAACAGTCTTCTTACCTCTTCGTTGTGTCATCCTTCGTTTTGGTCATCCTGTCGACTTAAATGTGATGATGAGTTGCTGTCGACTTATCTGTGATGAGATCCTGTCGACTCATGTAATGTTTTGAGAATTCCAGTAGCTTTTGTAGAGATCCTGTCGACTACTGAAATATATTGTTGAATTCCTGGTAGCTCTTGTTGTACTGTGTTGACCGAGAGGAACAGTCAGGATGTAGAGTTTTCCAGTACCTCTCTGCACCTTGGAAGACCTTTAAAAGTTCTCACAAAATACAGGCAGTCGTGGTCGAGGCAGAGTGGAAAGCTGGGGATATCCATACACAAAAAACGAAGACACAGTTGCACTAAGAAAGTTCCGTTAATAGATAAAAGTTGAGCTAGGAGCGACAGATGGAGACAGACGAATTCTTCCTAACTACATGTTGGATGAGATCGACATAACATACGACCGACGCGGCTTGCGCTAAGGGTGAACTAAACTCAACTGACTGAACTGTACTGAGCTGTCAAGCCACTGTAAGGTGATGATTTATAGGTTAAAGACGGGGTGACCTTATGTGACATGGGCGTTTCTGAGAAAAGGGGGGCCTTGGCATGTCCAGGTGTGAGAGGGGTCTCTGCATTCCACCACATGTGACAGTGTGGGTGGCCTTGTTTGTGGGAATTGTAAATCTACCTGATTTATGAGTTCCATCTTTAGACTGTTGTTTTGGCAATACTATGCTCGATCTCTGCTTTAGCTCAACTCTTAAATCTATTACAGATTTTATTTATTTATCCACTTTGTACAAATTACATTACATAGGGTGATGTAAAGACACAGATTAATCATGCACATAATTATTTATAGATGTGTCTCTATATACAACATGGCAATCTTGTTATAAGTTATCTACACCATATGAGGTTGTTGTTTTAAATTACCATATATATATGCATGGTACTATGTACAATGAATATGGCGTCTCTGCCAACGCTACAGTCTTTAGCCTAGAGTAATAGGGATAATCAATATATATCTGGGGATTATCATTCTTTAAATTAAGGCTTCGAACTTTTTGCGAGCAAGTGAGGAACTTTGATTTTAAGATGAAATTCATTGCGGAAAATATGCACCTGGAAAATTTCTTTGTATGTGAAAAATGTATGCTTCCTATTCATATCTCAATAATTTATACATAAAATATCGGGGTTTTTGGAAATATTGGTTTCTAGAATTGTAATATTCTTCGCCCACATTTCTGGCATCCTAGATGGGGGATAAACGACAATAAGATATTGTACTGAGAGTAAATCTCCCATGTTGGCTGTTCCTCTACATCAATCAAGTATTGGAAGCTTAGAACTGTAGCATCGGGGTAGACCGTCCCCGCTATTTTGCGGCTCTCAGCCCGGCTAGACCAAATTTCTAGACAAACTGACCTAGGCTGGACAATTAACAATTTAAGCAATTATATTAATTTTAATCAATTGTTGCATAACATAAATTATGATAAAAATAAAAGGCTAATATATAATAAAGGTATAAATAGAATGTAGGTAAATAAATACAGTTATAATAGCAATAGGCGCCTCTCCCGTCAAAATAAACGCCAAAACTAGACGCCATCTATAGACCGTCACAGCAAACTAGCGGCCTCGAGTCGGTGACAAAGCCACAACACCAGCTTTGGCAAACTGAGAAGCGTCCACCTAGAGACCATGGTTTCGGGATAATGGTTCTCGTCAACCCAGGGCAGACTTTATTCCATGAGATCCACAAGGACCTAATGGAATCTTCACAATCTGCCAAATAGGTGTTTAGTTGGCAAAGAGGCCAAATTTATGACCAAAATATAGATGGAAATTTTGCCGGGAGGAAATTGATAAATAAAAGCATAAGGCGCCTTTCCCTTCAAAATACATATATAGTTATATATGTACAAATTTTTCCTCAGCACTGGAGAGAACAGCGTTTATTATCAATTCAGTAGACATGTCCCAGCAGGCTCTGATTCTACTGTTGATATATTCACACAAGTCTTTACTGAGACATATAGTCTTATTGTTGATACAATCCAGAACTGTGTGTGATTCCGACAATCCTCCAATATCTGTTTATGTGTAGGACTCCACCGATGCCTCTCCAGATACTGTAAGTCCCCTTGGATAGAAACTCTCTTTCCTATAGACACATTTATTATATTTAAATTAAATTCTAAAGGATGAAATTTATTTCCTAACAAAAAAATGGAATAGACTCACTGAGTGGTTTCTCTTTAGAAAGCGGAGTCAATTCCTTTTAGTTCCTGGCCTCTGAAATTCCTCTGCTAAATTATACTTGAGAGTTGGTTTTAAATGTAATTTTTGAATATAAAAGACAAAAATAATTAAAAAGTAACATTTACCTGAAAAAAACTCTAAATATCAGGTGTCATTTTGTATATTGCCATTCTGAATGAACTTTTCCATCTAAAGTATCTTTGCAAAATTTCCTTTCTATTTCTTATTAAAAATCCTTTGATATCCAGGCCAACTGGATCCATTAAGAACATTATCTGAAGCCATGGTTGTTAGATGGAATTTTCACTGATTCTGTAAACCTGCAAAAGAAAAATGTTTTTTATATTTAAATATTCTTTTTCGTTGATGTGTGTTGTGTGAAATATAGAGAGCATGTTTTCAAAAAAGGCTAAGTTAATATATATTGACTTTCTACTATATATATGATCTGGTAGCTGTGCAGTTGCTACCATAATCTCAATAAAATCAATCGGTCCTTGGTCAAAACGAACTAATTGACAAACGAAAACAATTCGAATAAAAATCGAAAGTGTAATCTTCCAATGTGACACGCGAGCAGCCGAAAATTTAAACAAATTTATTCAAGACAATCAAAAAATGAAAAATTGAAAATCGAAGATAAAAGAAAAAAAATGGCAGAACCCCCAAATCATCACTCTGAAAAGAAGTAAAAATAAAACAAAAAAATCATGATCACAGAGTTTAACGGCTGGAAATTCTTGAGATTTGACCAGGAATGACAATAAATTTGATAGGGAAATACGATGATAGGAAGGTTTTCGGGCCATTAAGTTTGCCATAAACATGCTGCTGTTGGTTCAACTTGAGATGCTAAACTTCCTCTTTGTACCATAAACACTGAACTTTAATTCTTTCTACAGAAGCTAATGGTTTTTCTAATGCGTCTTCATTATTGTTTTTTTTTTTCCCCCAAGATTTCCTTCATGATGGTTGTAACATAAATGTGACAGTTTATTTCTAATCACTTTTTTTTTCAAATATCCAGAAAACTACCACGTGGACGACGATGGGTCTTTTTATCTTTTATTTTTCAAGGTTTAGAACTATATCCCGCCTCTTCCCTACATTTTATTATCCGATAAATCTAATTCAAAGATTTTAATAGCTATTCTTTTAGATTTCAATATAATCCTTGTATTTTGGAGATTATAACGCCAATGCTACAATATGCTTAACCTATCAAATATGAAGGATGTACAGAAAAAAAAAGTTGAACAAGTTTCCATTGTAAAAACAGTATAACTTGAATATACAAGGTATACACACACATACAGCTTTATTGAGACCACCTATCTTATACAGATTCACTACAGGAAAGAAGCATAGATGGAGTTCCGTTGTGTAGGGAAAGAGTTGTGGAAACCAACTGGAGGGTGTAATCCACTTGGACACGAAAGAAAACTCTGGAAAGAGGGAAAGAAAAAAGTGAAAAAGAGAATTTGAAAAGTTTCCTTCCAGAGTATGCTCTCCATCAGAGATAGCGAAATAAAAAAAGGAGGCGCTAACAATTTGAAATAATTGGATTCGAGTCTGGTGCATTTGAGGGCGAACTCTTCATCTCCCCTCAGAGATAAGATCTCTCGGCGAACTACTTATCAACTGGAGATAGCAGCCTCTCCTGACAGACGTCGCTTCTATTCATTTTCTTCTTCTCACATATCTTTATATTCTTTGTCAACATAGAAACCTCTCTTTATATCAACGTACAGGCTTGTGCGATGGTACATATACTAAAATAGTAAAGATACCGAGAATATTAGCATGGCTCCTGCGCAAGGATGACTCGCAAAATCGTTCCAACATCACACAAATAAAATTAAAGACATGTAACTTTCTCTTTAGCGTCTCTCTCTCTCTCTCTAAAATACTAAAAAGATGTGCTTTTTGAGAACCTCCTCAACCTACATCTATGTGGCAAAATGTGTTCAACACCAAGCCAAAGTCTACTATAGATATAAATAGATTCTGTGAAAGTTCATCTTTTTCGTTCTAAATAAATAGAAGAATTTAATGCAAAATGAAACTATAAGTTCCCAATTATATAAAACAACGCATGCCTCTCCACAGATTTATCTATTTATAAATAAAAATCATGCCCAGCAATGGCCGCAGCCTTGCAGAAAATTGACATGGACCCAGAGCAGCAGCTTTACACACCCAAGATAGTGGACATTGCTGCTGCTGTGATAGAGATGCATGGAGACATTTGAGGCTCTCCATTGGACACGACAACAACAACAACATTATTGATATGATGCATTTTTAGTGTCATTTAATGTTTGGAGAACGTTCGTGCTCTATACAAATACATTTTATTCCTTCTTGTTAGTTCTGGGCTCCGTTGCGCGAGGATCCACCTAACTTGGCCATCCATTTTAACCTGGGGTAGTTCGAGGACCAACGTAAAGTTGCGATATAAAATTTTTTCTTCCTACATGTACCCTACATTTCTACTCGGAGAATCTGTAGAAGACTAAAAGGTCTTAATAAATCTTTTTGTTGTTGAAGATATAAAAACTTATCTGTTTAACGCTTTACCTCAAACCAGAGAACAAAGAGATGCCATAATAAAAGACGTAGAGCTATGTCGTTACAAACGTCAACAGCGTGGCCTAGAAAGAAACTGGATGTCCAGTTGGAGCCAGCGGCTGCTAGACTATGGCGCACATAGGAAAGATCGTACATTAAGATTGTCTTCCAAGGAAACATTCCGCACATTAATGTTCCAAATTTAGGACTTCTTATCTTTGGCAGTTAGTTCACCAGGAAGCGGGTCCACCTGTACACCTCTCTCCTCTCCCAGAGATTTATGCTTCATTTTTGACCGATGACCAGGGATTTTGATGGATTGTGGCAAATGGGAGAGGCTTCCCAAAACAATTGAAACATTTCGTCAGGAGTTGTTATCTTGTTTGTCACTTGTGCCACCCACCCACTCCGGTAGTGATGACCAACTCCTTAGGAGCTTCTTTCCTTCCATCAATTATCACAGTGTCATATTCCGGGAAAGTTGAACAAACGATGCGGAGAGATGTGATTATTTACAGAATAAATTTGCTAAATGGCTTCCCTTGTCCCCTGGCTACCTAGAAGACATTTTTCTAAACGACCTCTAGTTATTAATCATAAGTCTTGCAGGCATTCTCTATATGGCTGTTGGCGTAGGCTAAACACACCAATGGATTTGACAATGTCTCAATTTGACCTAGAGTCACATTTCCATAAGTCACGTGTAGTGACAAAGAGAAGCTACACATTAAATTTCAAAGTAAACAATATGTTATGTAAGGTGTGGAAGTTTTGTACAATAGTTAAGAAGAGTGCTTTTGTTTGCTTATCCCTAGTACACGTAGTATAGCCCATGATAATCATGGTGGGTAGAAGTAGGCGACTGCTTTTACTGTAGGTGCACCACATATCTACACATGTGAAAAGCAGTTCGACTTCGCACTTACAAAAGAAGAGTGCTAATGAGAGAGAATATTCAGTTAAAATTTATTTCAATCCAAGTTATGTAGACTTGAAAAAAAAAGGGGGTTAATGAGTTTCTAACTTGATCAAAATTCTACTTATATACAAATATGGTATGTTCTCTGTGTGTTTATTTTATTTATTATTTCTATAAAATAAAATTCAGGGAATTCTTTTTTTTTTTTGTAATAGTAAAAAAAAAAATTCTCCCCAGGACTATAATTCTGTTAGCATCCTATTTTATTTTGTTTGTTTCTACAATTTTATCTTTTTGTATATTTTAGGGGTTGAAGGAGAGCATGTTCCGAAGTGTCTTTAAACAAAATTTCTAAAATAAGAACTAAACACTTTTGTTTTTATCAATCTCGAAAACTCACAAAGTAAACCCTCCTGAGATATAAAATAGTGTTAGGTATATGTAAATAAGTTGATGATAGTTGTAAATAAGATTCTATTCAGAAAAAGGGATTTTTTTTTTCTCTTGAACCCATTTGAATCGATGCATTATGAAATCCACCATTTAAGCGTTTCCATATTTCTATTGCCTAGGACGGTGTCAATGCTCTGAGGGTAGTAATTCCGTTTGTGTGATTGTGTATTGTAAAAAAATTACTGGATTCTAAGTGACAGAGCTGTGCCGATATTCAAATACCACTTCAGTAACATTCAGTACTTCCATACACTGGCCCACAAACCGCAGTTCTATTGCTGGGCGAGTGATTGGAGATTTTTGTTTACAACAGGGCGACGTTGTGTCCAGGGCCGAAGGAAAAAAATGTGACAGGGTTCTAATTAACTCCTGTCCCCTGATTGGGCGAATCACCCCCCTCACATCCTACCTTCCCCTTTTTTTCTCTTCCCCAAAATGAAGGTGATTCCTTGACATCTCCAGTTTTTCTTCTACAAGTCTGACCCGACGCCTTTGGCTAAACAATTTTCTTCTTGCTGTCTTACGGTTATTTATTTAAAAGCTCCACATCTCAAGGTAATTAACAAAAACATGAGGGTTTTACAAAAACAAAAAAAAAGAAAATTAACCTCAAAATGAGTCACGCACGGGAGAAAAACTAAAAGGATTTTTAAATCTTAAACTTTAGGCGTCGGGGAATACAGCATTCCCAATTTTTACAATAGGATTGGACAAATTGGCAAAAGAATTGAACTAAGATATTTTCTCTTAAATTTTTATAAGCTATTGTGTTGTGTGATTCTATTGCTTTAACTATGAAATATTTTACTCCTCTCTTTACACAACAAGGATTCTTTATTAAATCATAAAATTCTAAAAGCTTCAGAGTATTACAGAACTCTTCTAGGGCAAGGGTCGGCAACCATTTGAGTCGGAAGAATCAAAAATTACAATTTACAAAATATCAAAGTTTTCGAAGAGCCACAAAATATTTTCTTTCCAACAATAAATAGTACTCACATAAATAATATTTGCGTATGGAACTATAAAGAACCGCAACTTCACATCCAAAGAGCTGCATATAGCTCGCAAGCCGCAGGTTGCTTGCCGACCTCTGTTTTAGGGGCCAGGTAAAAGTAGAGAAAGATTATTAGTTTTACTTTAACTAGGCCCCTAGAAGAGTTAAATATATTCTTAAGCTTGCCATTTTGATTTTTTATTATTTAATAAATAAATCTTGGAAAGAGGAGTAAAATATTTTACAAATAATGTCTGATCTTTTCTCTTTCTTCAATTTGTGGTTCTTTTGCAACTTCCATCTCATCGTGCATTCTCAACATATCGAATTACATGATCTGCTCAATTTTACAAAGTTCTCTAAAAACTGATATATTAACTTGAAGATTATTTATTAATAATGAGGAAGCATTGTAAATGATATTAAAATTGAAGGAACATATTTCAGACCAAACTTTCGACAGGTTGAACGTACAATTGGGATATATATTCCCCATTTATCGTGCGATTGTTTCTTCCTAAACTTTGGTGGCTACTACCCAGATATTTCTAGTTTTAGCAGACAGCAACCATACACCGGCAATTCTGTTAGGAACCCGACAACCCTTTCAGGTTAGAAACTCCCAGAGATTGCTATTGTTCCAGAGTTCTATCCTGGAAATTCTGCTAAGAACCCGAGAACTTATCCCAGCCCAGAACTCCCAGAGATCTGTTGCTACTCCAGCCTATCCTGCCAATCCTGCTAATAACCCGAAAACTTATTCCAGCTCGGAACACCCAGAGATATGTTGCTGCCCCAGCCTATCCTGGCAATCCTGCTAAGAAACCGAGAACCTATCCCAGCTCGGAACACCTAGAGTTGCTATCCCAGCCTATCCTGCTAAGAACCCAAGAACTTATCCCAGATCGGAACACCCAGAGATATGTTGCTATCCCAGCCTTTCCTGCTAAGAACTCGAAAAATATTCCCAGATCGGAACACCCAGAGATCTGTTGCTATCCCAGCCTATCCTGCTGAGAACTCGAAAAATATTCCCAGATCGGAACACCCAGAGTTGCTACTCCAGCCTATCCAGGGGGTGGTCCTGGTGGTGGGAACGGAGGGAGGGGACGGGGTATTTTGGTCCTCAGGCATTGACACATTTGACGGATTGTCCCGGGTGTCGCATAAACAAGTCGGCTCGGCTTTCACCGCCTCAGACAGCGTGATGATAATCTCTGGGTTGGGCCACACCCTGACATCCTACACTCTGGGCGACACTCTCTCACTGCTGGGCTAATAATTCATGTACAGAGCCGTATAAGCAATAACTATCACCTTTTGCCTATTCTTTGATACTTTTTCATCAATCCCTATTTGGAAATGAACTCGAATCTTCAATTTAAAAACCTTTTTTTTTTCTCTAATTATCAATTTTAAATTTAAATAATTAGTTTTAGCACATACACACAGAGTTTATGTGCTTAAAAAAATGGATTCATTAAAATATTACTAAAAATACATCTTCATTAGTTTTCTCTCAAGCAAATTAGGATTATAAGAATCTATTTGTGAAGCAATTTTTCAATGCTCACGTAGAGAGAGTCATTTCGGTTGATTTATAAAAGATTCTTATTTTTTATTCTTTCTTATAATCTGTATATATTTACCAAATGTATATAATCTTTCCCCATTTTTTATTTCCCACTTTCATAGGTTTCTCCGTTTTGTAACCCCAAGGAGAATCCTCTGTAAGACCTGTGTGTCTTAATAAAGGCTTTTGTGTGTGTGTGTGATTTATAAAAGAATTGTTCCAAATCTATCAAGATAATATATAAAATAATGTAGCTTCTCATATATATCCAAACTTCAAAACAATTATTTTTGTAAAATGTCTTGTTTACTAGGTCAGTAAAAATATCTATTTCTGTATCGCTATATCAATGAAAGGAGGTCAGGACAATTCATAATGCTTCAAAAATGTGCAGGCGCCATTGTCCCACCCTCCATTCTGCATAAGATTTCCAAACCCCCAGTTTTCCTCAATGTCTGGCAGTCACTCCGCTGAGATAATGGTGGTCGTTTATTTAATTATCAGGCCGCCGTTTTCTTTCTTTGTTTTTTATACTTCCTCGACCTGCTGGGGGTGTCGTCTACTTGGTCGTCTGTCACTTATTTTCTCTTTAGAAATTTCTCCATTCATAGGCTGGCAGTCTTACTTTCATCTCATAGTTTCCTTCCTAAGGCTAGTCTTTTGATCGTATCGTAGAGTCGTTCCTCGAAATTGTCTTTTAATTCCATTCTTAGCATTATACTTTCTCTCTGGGCTTCCTTCCATATAGCCCTTTCCAGACATACCTTCACAAGCTGGTTCGGCGCTACAATAAATAAACTATAAGAACGCTACAGAGATTAGCAAGGCCCCTGCGCAAAGATGACACGCAAAATCGTGAAACGTTCCAGAAATTCCTTTATCCACTCCAAGAGAGAGAGAGAGTGGATTAAAACAAATTATATTAATTTAATTTATGTTAAAAAATTACCTATATTTATAAGTTACTTCCTACATCACATGCAAAAACTGTCCTAGTGTGGAACTAACACCTACCCACATATTCTCATGTCTAGCAATGGCCGCAGCCTTGCAGAAAATTGACATGGACCCAGAGCAGCAGCTTTACACACCTAAGATAGTGGACATTGCTGCTGTTGTGATCGAGATGTATGGAGACATCTGAGGCTCTTCATTGGACACGACAACATCAACTTTCTATATATATGTGTGTAGAGAATACATATCCAAATGACCAGAACACATTAGCCCAACACACACATATAGAGAGATGTATGGAGACATCTGAGGCTCTTCATTGGACACGACAACAACAACTTTCTATATATATATATATATGTAGAGAATACATATCCAACTGACCAGAACACATTAGCCCAACACACACATATAGAGAGATGTATGGAGACATCTAAGGCTCTTCATTGGACACGACAACATCAACTTTCTATATATATGTGTGTAGAGAATACATATCCAAATGACCAGAACACATTAGCCCAACACACACATATAGAGAGATGTATGGAGACATCTGAGGCTCTTCATTGGACACGACAACATCAACTTTCTATATATATGTGTGTAGAGAATACATATCCAACTGACCAGAACACATTAGCCCAACACACACATATAGAGAGATGTATGGAGACATCTGAGGCTCTTCATTGGACACGACAACAACAACTTTCTATATATATATATATGTAGAGAATACATATCCAACTGACCAGAACACATTAGCCCAACACACACATATAGAGAGATGTATGGAGACATCTGAGGCTCTTCATTGGACACGACAACAACAACTTTCTATATATATATATATGTAGAGAATACATATCCAACTGACCAGAACACATTAGCCCAACACACACATATAGGCATATACGAGATAGAGATATCTATAAGCCAGGTTCCTGGAGCTCAGAACGCCAACTAACAGGAAACATACAAATGAGAAAATTTCAAGAATACTAAAACCTCCAAATGTACTAAAATCAATTAAGTATAAAATAAGCCGCTAAAATTGACCATCACAGAATAAATAGATCGTTAGATCTTTCTAAGATAATACTAGATTAAATATTAGATTTATATGTTTCATATATATATGTTATGAATATTTTGTTTTGTTGTTGAAAAAGAAAGAGAATTGAAGGTGCAGTTGTGAAAAAAGAAATATAATTATTTACTTATCAAGTAGTTTTTACTTTGAATTACTTTGAAGCAAATTACATATAAAATTATTTTTCACGGTATTATAGAATTTATAAAATGAATTCTATATTCGTGAATTAAAAATAGGTAGGTCAACTATACATATTTACAACAAATATTCAAAGTGTTATGTTCTAAATCTATGGTCAAAAATAAAATAATAGTCAATGATGAAAATAAAATACATGTTTTTAAAAATAAAATATTTGATAGATTATATTATATAATATATATAATATGCAACACACACAAATAAAACAAAAAAGTATTATGCAACAACAACTCCAAAATTCGAACCCACGTGTCTGCTTATTCAATACCTATAATTGGTAACTCGATGTTTTCACCAAGCAAAAGAAATGTGCTCCCTTTATTCTACCATAAAACTCTGATTGGCTGTTTAAAGTCATGTGACAGTAGAGAATTAATCAGCGTTAGAATAACCCAGGGATCATATATACACTCATGCACAGAACTTATGGAAGTTGTACCTTTTAGCATGTATATCGGGATTAGTACAATAACTCTGAAAGATATTACAGTGACCTTTATTGAAGACACAGAGATAACCAAATGTGAACAAAATTGTCTGTCTGCTTAAAATATATATATATATAAACGACCAGCGACATCAAAATATGAAACATCTTTAGGTTTTGTCCACAGATGTAGAAACACCTATCTCATTTAAATTTCATTCAATATTGACGATTTATAGTTACGTTCTGTAAGATTCCATACTTATAAATAAATATCATGAATTGTGATAAATGTTCATGCAATTAGTTATTTTGTTTTATTTACTTAAAATATATAGTCAATAATTGACAATATGACCCAGAATAAGTATATTGCTACGGCGTTTTATGGTTTCCACAAGTCCATATCTCAGAAGAGGGCCAAGTGACACTCACTCCTCACTTTCTTACTGCTACTCTTTTTGTGTTGTTTTTCTTGCTTCCCTCTTTCTCTTTCTTGTTTTTTTTTTCTCTTTTTTTTTCTTTTTCTTCTGTCTATATTGTTGTTTCCTTTGTCTCACTACTTTGTTCTTATGCATACCTCTGGTGAATCCTGTATAGGGTCAGTGACCCTAAATAAAGGATTTTTGTTTTATTTACTTAAAATATATAGAAACAAAAAGTTTTAAAATTCTATATAAAACTTTAATATTTCCTTGAAATATTTTAATCAAATTGTTCTAAACATTTGATTAAAACACATTTCTTTTCCTACTTTTCCGAGTTAACAATTGCACGTAAACTTCTATTTTAGGTAAATATTTCTTCTACTGTTTTATAACGAACGCCATATGTTTAATATGTAAATTGATAAAGAACAAGTACGTTACAGTACTGTGTTGTTACTTATTCTTCAAGTCGTTTAAATGATCTCCATTAGGTTCCATTGTCTCAGCTTTTCTATTATAGTCCTGGGGTTTTCCCAGAGGTCTTTACTATGTAGATAAAGCTATTAGTGGATTATGAATACAAATTCTTCGTCAAGAGACCGGCTATAATAGCAATTCGCCTTATGTTTTAATGGCAAAAGTCGTAAAATCCAGACCCTTTGCATTCGCTTTTTATAAATACTGGAAATCAGCTCAATCAAAATATTTAGCACAGACACCGGATCCAACTCGATAATTGGTCGAGGTCAATACCCAATATTTGTATATAACTACGATGCTAATTTGTTATTTATTTATTTTTTCCTACAGGGAGAATCCTGTATGGCACGTGCGCCCAATAAAGGCTTTTGTTGTTGTTGTTGTTGAATACTTCGAGATATTTCTCCATTGCCAGTACCTCTAACTAAACCAGGGTAGTTTTAAATGCTCACATTTTGTCTAAGAATGGATAAAATCTAACAGTGATGAGTTTATTTACTTAAAAGTTAAAAACTTAGTGAGATTTCAGATAATAACGTCTTTCAACAGGATGTAATACAAATACAAGAAACTACAATGATATACAGTTAAAAACCTGTCTATAGCGCCCCCTCTTGGGACTCACCAAAATAGAGGGCTATAGAGAGGGGGTGCTATAGACATGTCACTTTTAATGTAAATCGCATCGTACTACGTATTTAAAATCGGGTGCTATAGAGAGGAAGGCTCTATTTAGAGGGGGCGCTATAGACAGGTTTAAATGTACATTGAGTAATTTTTGCATATAAGTTAAAATATATAATACAATATAATGTGGCTATGATTATATAACGACGCGTTTAACAAGTTTTACCGCAAATGTTTCTTTTTACAGAACGGAAAAATCGTAATTTTAATTATTGATGGAGAAATAACGATTATTCCTATCCTTAGCGATGAAGTATGAAAAGATGAATTGTGAAGAGTAATGATAAACGGAAAAATAAAAGTGTCTAGGGATGGGAATCGAACCCACAAGTGTACCATATTTGAGATAAAACTTGTTAAACGTTGTTCTATAAGTGAAAATATTCAACAAATTTGTAAAATATTTCTACTTATGTAAATTACTCAATATATATTTATATAATAAAAAAGCATATATTGGATTGAATAAAAAATTTATTTGCCATAATATTTCGGTTGGCTAAACGCCAACCTTTGTAAAGGCATTACATTTTTATATAATATTTTGTATATAATATATATTGAAGTAGTGTTGTATTTATAAAATATGTAAACTAAAATATATAGGTATAAGAGAAGGAGTAAAGATAGTTAAAATCAGAGTAGATAAATATTATATTTCAAGTTATCAAAAAGGTTTTGTAACAACATAGATTTATAGCAAGTAACGCTTCGGCAGTTACGCGTCAAATGAGCGAAACGCGTCATATATGAGCGGAATATAGGGTAAGAAATTAAAAAGAATTGATGGTATTAAAAAAGATAAGAAAAAGAGAAAATGCAGAACCATGTTAACCTTTTATCAAACTTTTAAAAGTAAAAAGAAAGAAAATTTAATTTTTAAAATGTATTTTAAAAAAATTTATGATTTATTTTGTTGTTAATATAATATAAATTTTGTGTATGTGCGTGTGTTAAAATTGCTAGCGGAAATTGGATTCAATTTTTTAATGTTTTGTGTTAATCCTGATATACATGGTAAAAGGTATAACGCCCTTTTGTCCATGAGTGTATATCGAATTCCTCACAAGCAGTAGGTATACACTTTGTACTAGCCACGTTTAGTTACTTGCACTCACTGCTGGGGTTGGACATGTACAAGAATGAGTCAATCGAAGCAATTTTAATATAAAAAATGCAGAAGGTGGGGTTTTGAAGTCAGGTACCAGATGTAGAACATCAACGAAGTATACTACTAGACCCCTGTGTCTTAAAGTATCATCTGCTCACAGAATTTCGTCACTTGGGAGAGTTGACACTGAGAGCTGGGACACCATCCACCGAACTGGAGTTCAGAGATTGGCCACAACTATTGATCACAACACCAACTTTACTATTGTTAATGACCTTGTTAAATTTAATGGAGGAGAAATATGAACCTTTTTATGGATTAAACACAAAGATAATTATATCGAAATGAAGTGTTTTGAAAAGGAAGCTCTAAAAAGAGAAAGTATATATGTCTGTTTGTAGCTGAGGCTGTATTTGATAGATCTAGACCATTCCCTCACTCCGCTAGTGGAGAGTCAGGGAGACGGGTACAAGAGTAATTTGGCATGGTCAGGCAAATTGACTGCTGTGGCCTAAATGTCCGACGGTAAGTTATTGTTCGCCGCAGCATTAGCTCCTCGTTTACCGGCCTCTCATCACCTGGTACCGACCGACTCCCCACATTGTCCTTCCACAGGGGGAATTCTGCCCAGATACTCCTCCTCCTTCAATGCCTTCCTCAACTGGGGTGGGCCACATGGTCTCTCCATATCTACCTCCTTCAATACCTTCCTCTACTGGGGTGGGCCACATGGTCTCTCCATATCTACCTCCTTCAATGCCTTCCTCTACTGAGTGTGGACCACATGGTCTCTCCATACTTCCTCCGCCATCCTCTTCATCTCCTCGTAGGTGTGTCGTCCAGTCCATTGTTTTAGATTGTCTGTGCATCCCTGTCATCTCCTTCCCCTCGATTTCTCCCCCCGGAGCTTTCCCTCCAACACTGTCAGCAATGTCTCTCCTGCTGATTCGCGCATCACATGTCCAGCAAACGTCAGTTTTCGTTGTTTTATATATATGTATAGATATACCGAGTGTATTAATATGCTAGGTTAGTTTTGGATTGATTAAATTGGGTTAGGTTAGTTTAGCTTAGGATAAGTTAGGTTGCTTAAAAAATTGAACTGTTTTCACCCTTTTCCCAATGAGGCGCGCAGTTTGGTATATCTCTCTGGGCAGGATTCTCCCGTGGTTTCGCCAAACACAGTGAGATACCGCAAGGTATATCCCTATATACACGTGTGTGGGTATGAGGGGAAACAAAAAATAGAAAAAGGTCAGGTGGTATATTAAAAATAAAAAAGTCATATAGAGAGAGATATTTTTGACAAGTCAAACAATATATTGCCAACTATCCAATTTACAAACCAATTAAACAAAACCTATGAAGACCTATATAAACAGAGATAAATACAAGTGGCATAACTATGGACTCCTCTATCGATGAAGACTTTGTCTGAATATTAGAAGCATTTCTCTGCAGACGAGAAAGACGTATCGTGATGTCTTCCGTGAAGAGGTGAGATATGGAGAGAGAAACACCGTGTATGTGTCATTCCATCTTTGACAAGGGGGATGCTAATAGCCTCTTCTTTTTGTAAACATAAAAATAGCTAACCGGGATCGAACCCTCGTCGCCCATGTGGTAGTCAGGAACTAAAGCATCAAGCCAGCGGTAGTGGGTCAAGGATAGCCATGATGAGAGAGTTTGGCCATATCAAGTGTTTCAGCAATTGCTTCCAATTCATCCAAAATAGAGAAAATTGGAGAAATTTTCGATGACTTGGTTCAGGGTTCTGAGACGATATCTATTTGCAGGTATATGTAATAGTGAATATCCTCAGCAGTTCGGACTGTTTCAGCAAAGGCTTCACATAACTGAGTACATGCACGAAATACATTTATAGCAATAGAAATTGATAGATCCGTTTGAAAAGTCCAAAGAGTAACAAAATAATAATAAAAGAAAGAGAAGAAACTTAATAAAGAAACTTATTGGGAAAGGTTTTTGATATTTTATAATAGTAAATCGCAATTTTTCCTATATCTGAACCTATGGATGCTTGAGGAGAAATCGATAGATTGCTGATATACCGACTATCTGCTGAATTTTATCAACAATCGAACTATTATCTAAATCGCTATAAATTTAACATAAAGAACCTTAGGAATAATAAAAACTAATCAATAAAGTATCCCGCATAGAAGTCGTGACTCTCCAGCGCTAGCATAGATGGATCCTCCAATACCATGCCTCACCACTTCCGGGAACTCGTCAAATCTCAATCACTCCGCAGGAAAGGTCAAAGAGAAATCGTAAAAAACCTTCGCAATCATAAAGCTCCGGGTCACGCTGTTACAGCCACAGGACATAAAGTTTTTCTTCTAACTATGCTATACATCTTCCGTTTTCAAAGATTCTGCTTTCTAAAAAACTGAGAGTTTTATTTATAAAACCCGTTCTTTGTGCAAAGTATAAGAAAGAGATACTCTCTTTCTTATAAATAAATCCCGATAATAAAGTGGAATTAAAAAATAAGATGAAAGTTAGACATCCAGGGGTATAGGAAGACGGTATAAGGTACAGAGAGGGGGGTGTTCTTATTGACTCGAGACATTCTCTAGAGTCTTCAGGGAGACATTGCTATCTACAATGTGAAGAAAAGTTCCATCGAAGCTTTTAAATCAAGTGGGAACTCACATGAGCGATATTGTTGACCTTGCTTAGGTTTTTTAAAGATACTGATCCCAAGATTAATTAAACATTAATTTTATAGATTTACAAGAGAGAGACATTTAAAAGAATAACCTATAACAATAATAAACAAAGAAAACTTATCTTCTTCTTACGGTTAGCGCCTATTTTCTCTCTCTTTTGATCTTATACATATACATACTCTGTGAGAACGATAAATTAATTAAACCTAAAAGAAAACAATAGAACCTCCATGAGAGGACACTCGCTCTAGAGGACACCTTTCTACAAAGGACAGCTTTCATTTGCAAAATTACCATTTTTACTATTTAGAAATTCTCCGGTAAGAGGACACCACTTCCTAAAGGACACTTTGACTCGGCAATTAGGTGTTGTCCTTTACAGGGAGGTTCTACTGTACAAACAGAGATATCTGTTCACTCTTTCAATTATAAAACACATAAATCCTTTTATATCCTATATTGTGTTGAGAGAGACGCTTACCAATAAAGTGCGGAAAACCATTGAAATACATCAAAACCAATAATTGCTGCATAACCAACCATTGCTTCTGTCTTCTTCAAAACACAGATGACTGATGACATCAAAATATCAAACTTCCTTAAGTTTTATCCGTTTGAGTGTATATCATCTGATCTGTCAGTAAATAAAATTGCATCTTGGATTTAGCGTTAGCCTTTTGCTCGAAAGCTCGTTTTGTTCCAATTCCAAATAAAAGAAAAAATTCGCATAACATCGTTGGGGATTTTTTATTCTAATCTACTACTTCAGTTAAAACACCCTTTAGGCAGAATTAGCCGATTTTGTAACATCTCCTGTGGGATGCAATCATACTCGTCCCTGTATTGATGAGAGTCATGGCCTGACACCACGATATATAAGTTACTCTTTGTTCAATTTGTTTAAACTGATGTTGTCTCTTATACACTCATCTCAATCTGTACATTAGGAACAGAACTGATCAGCGAAATGCTTTGATGTATTGTTACAAAGGGAAAAATAACTTGAATCATCATTTTTACCTCCACTGCAGGATGGTGATTGATCATCTTGGGGATATCCTTGTAGGAACGCAATGAGATTTATGGTAAAAAAAGACTGGTGTCTTAATAAAGGCTGTGTGTGTTTTTTGTTACAAAGAGAGATGTCTATCTTAAACACACACGAAGAACATTCACCATAAATTTACAATCGAAAAAGAAAACTTTTTCCAAGCTCTCAGCATTTCCAAAGCGGTATAGGTCGAAGGTTCGAATTTGTTATTAGTAATCACTTGAACTTAGCATCCCATTGATTCACGTGGGTAACCTATTGGGTTGATTAACTTTTTTTTTTTTCAGTGAAGAGATTTAGGCCTAAAGCAATTTCAATTAACCAGCCTAACTATTCTCTGAATATTTTAATTAAATGAAACTATAAAAAGCAGCAAACTTAATTTAAATTTAATTGTTTAACCCCTATCTTTGTTGACAATTCCTCTCTTCGACTATTATAGCCGAACTTGTTATAATAGTTATTTAAACGGATAACATTGTTAACTATTACCCGTGAGATTTACCCCTTGATGTATCACACATACATACACAAACACACACACATATATAAAATGAAATAACTTAAAAGCACGAATGTATCTTTTATACCCAATACCAACTTCAACTGTCCTTACTGCGATGAAAAAATATATTAGGAGGGCTTGGTTCATCAGTGGTGAATCCTCCCAGCGGTTTCGCCAATTTAATCTACCAGACCGCTTCTCAGTATTGGACAATTCTGCGTATATAATCAGCACTGAAGGGTAGAATCTCAGAAATGGTTTTCAAGAAAACTATGGAAATAAGCTAATAGGACAGTAGAATTACATTTAAATATTTACACACATATATTTGGCGTCTATTGGGACGGGAGAGACGACCTTTGTCCTTGTAGATAAATTTCCTTCCGACAAAATTTCCATCTATATATATATATATGACATAAAGTTGTCGGAGGATTAAATTCATTGCACGTAAAGAAACATCTCTCTCTTTAATTATGCAACAAAACAATACATTGAACGATGCATTCTGATGCCTAATTAAAGGGAGAAGTGCCACTTAAGGTACAATAAGCTTATGATTTTACTTTGTTTTAAAAATGAATCGATGTTGGTTCCATATGCTTGAATTGAATATCACACCTTAGTTCTATATATTTTATTGCTTAAAAAGGAACACAACAAAACAAAAAAGGAACTACAATTGCAAATGATTTGATAACTAACAACAACAAAAAAAAAAAAAAAACAATAATAATAATAATAAATGATGATAATAAAAATTGAATATGTCCGCCAAAAAAATGCATCTATGAATTACAAAAATAAGAATAATTACAAACTTAACATATAAATTCCAAACAATATATATTTCAACTATAGTTGCAAATAATTATAAATGATTAAAAATATATATACAAATATTTATAATGTTTTATAAATTAATAATGTATCATATATAATATTTACAGGGTTTCTTTACTTTGCACAAATATTTTAATTCTTATTTAACAATATATATGCCACAGGATATATGTAAAAAAAAAAAAGATTTTTTTGGAAGGTTTCTTACTAAGTGAAGTCGTTTGGTAAAAATTGAAAAAAATATTAATTTATTATCAAGCAGTTTAACTTTTGAGTAAAAACACAAAAAATATTTCACAGTTAATATAGATAGAATTTGTTATAAGTTAATCCTGAATTATTGTGAATAATAAAAAAATGATAATTATTTACATCGTTTTTAAGAACTAACTGAAAAAGATAAAATATTAATTTATCAGAAGACAATAGCGTCGTAAAAATAATGGTCAAAAAGTTTATAATTAATAATGAAAGATATAAAATAGAATATTTTAAAAAGCCTATCTAATATTTATATCTCTCTCTATATATTATTATTATTATTATTAATTACCAACATATATCGTCTATTATACTTTTTCCTTCATATAATAATAGTTTATTGCTGTTTATATAAAGAATTTTTTGAGAAATGGTATTTTTACCCACTTTATTGAATAGTTATTTATTTAGAACCTGGAATAATTTGTATTATATATCCTGACTACACGCGACGTTGAAAATATTATTAAATATCAGAGGATTATTTTGTAAACTGCAAGTTAATAATATAACCATATATTGTGTGGCCGAGTATTTTAAAATTAAACAATTGGAAAATACTTTGTTTACTCAGCGCCTTTCTCTCATGTTTTGTAAATAGGTTTGTTATTGTTTGGATCAATATAACTTTCTTTTTCATCCTCTCACGTTTGTCTTCCTTCATTTTTTTTACGTGACAATATCATTTATATCATCAAATTTTATACTATATAAATAAAAAACAACAAAAAAATGTATTAAGACTTTTTGGTCTTATACAGAATGTTGTATAGTTATTATTTAATTAAACATTACTCACCAGATGAAATTATTATTACTAATTGTTTATTACACTTTATATTTATATTTTTACATTAACACGTTGTTTACATTATACATCGTATATTATTGTTTATGATGATGATCTATTATATATTTTAAAACACAGAATACTACATTCCCTCCTTCCTTTAGATGAAAGGAATCATGTCTTTATATCTTGATGATGGCTTGACGACTCTTCCACTCCTGGTGATCACGGGTTCCTTGGTAGTCGGCAAGGGTGGAGAAACCTCTGGTGGCAACTGGTGAAGAGCCTCGGCATCAAGTCTATCTGAAACAACTGGGTTAAATGTAGACCCTGTTCTACTTGAACTTGGTCGGTTTAAAGAAGTGTCCTTGTCTTGGTTTGAGGAATTATCATCTGGTATTTGTACATCAGAAGAGTTGAGGTGTTCAATTCTTGTCGAATCTGAACTAAGATTTTCCTGGCTCTCTTCTGGAATCAAGTCAGAAATGCCTTGATTGGTCTCTTGAGTAGGAACATGTTTCAAATGTTTAGCAACAACAACAACAAAAAAGCCTTTATCTAGGGTCACTGACCCTATACAGGATTCACCAGAGGTATGCATAAGAACAAAGCAGTGAGACAACGGAAATACAAATGTTTAGCATTTCTATGAATTATTTTCCCATTTTTAGTGTTGACTAATTTAAAAGAATTTATTGAAGTGTTTTCAAGAATGACATGATGTTCTGATCTGAAATTTGAATCAAGTTTTCCATTATTTGGATTTGCCACATAAACTAAATTTCCAATTTCAAAATTATGAGGACTAGCTTTCCGAATTATATCATTATATGTTTTCATTTTTTCTTTGTAGACCATATTGAATTCTTTGATGTTGGATTCATCTTCTTCTGCATCATTAACAAGTGAGCTTAATTTAGTTTTGATTTCTCTTGAAAATAATAGGAATGCTGGAGTCTTTCCTGTAGATCTGTTTGGAGTAGTTCGGTAAGACATTAAAATTCTGGATAAATCTTCTTTCCAATCTTTCCCTTCTTCAGAACTTGAATTGAATTGTTTCTTTAGAAATCTATGGAATCTTTCTATCTTCCCATTACTTTTTGGGTAATAGGGTGAGGCTTTGATGTGCCTGATTCCACATTCTTTTAAAAATCTTTTCATTGATGTACTTACACAAACTGTAAGCCATTATCTGTTACAACTTCATGTGGATAACCATGTCTTGCAAAAATCTCCATCAATTTTTTAATAATTGTAAATAGTTATAAAACGAAGAGAAATTTTTTTATTAAAATGCATGGGCTACAAGCTTTCGGGCTTCACGCCCTTCGACGGGTACCCGTCGAAGGGCGTGAAGCCCGAAAGCTTGTAGCCCATGCATTTTAATAAAAAATTTTCTCTTCGTTTTATAACTATTTACAATTCTATAAGAGAAATTTTCATGATTCATGTTAATTTTAATAATTGTCTTGCTGGAAATGTATTCTATTATCATTGCTTCAGGATATGAAGAATAGTAGTCGATCACTTTTAAAACATAATGACGGCCAATTGGACCAACTATGTCAATTCCAAGTTTCATCCAAGGTTTTGATGGTAACGGAACTATTTGCAATGGTTGATCATTTATCAATGGTTGATTCCTTACACAAATTGGACAGTTTCTAATCAAATTTTCAATGTCAAAGTCCATGTTTATCCAAAAATATTTTTCTCTTAACAGTTGTTTGGTTCTTGTCATTCCTTGATGTGTTTCATGTGCAATTCTCAAGACTCTCTTTATTAGTTTTGAAGGTAGCAAAATTCTACTTCCTTTTAAGATAAGATTATCAAAAATTGAGAGTTCATCTTTAAACTTATAAAAACATTTGAATTCTTCATTCAAAGGATATGGCCAAACTCCCTTTTGAACCATATCTTTCAGTTTTTGAAACAAAGGATCTTGCTCTGTACAAACTTTTATCTCTTTCAAAGACAGTGCTTGAAGCTCTTCAGAAGTGATGGATAAGACTTTATGAACATAGTCCTCCAGCCATTTTTCATCACTTGTGTTAGAAAGAGGTTGTCTTGAAAATATATCTGCAATATTTTGCTTTCCTTGAATGAATTCAATTTCAAAGTCATATGGTTGTAATCTCCAACTCAATCTTTGAATTCTTGGAGGCAAAACAGCTCCATTTTTAGGATTCAGCATATAGATTAGAGGTTTGTGATCTGTTTTTAACACAAATTTCCTTCCCCAAATATAGGTGTTAAAATGTTCAATTGCCCATACACATCCCAATGTCTCTTTTACTATTTGTGAATATCTTTTTTCAGTATCAGTTAAGGATCTGCTGGCATATGCAATGGGTCTTTTAATGCCATTTTGTTGTGTTTGTATTAATACTGCTCCAAGACCAATAGGGCTTGCATCTGTGATTAATTCAGTTGGTGAGTTCAAGTTGTAATATGCCAAGCATGGCTCTTTTGTTAGTGACTCTTTAAGATCCTGAAATGCTTTATTTGTTTTCAAATCCCAATTCCACCTAACATTTTTTCTAGTCAAATTATTTAAAGGTTCTGCCAATTTAGAAAAATTAGGTATGAATTTTCTTAAAAACCCACAAGTTCCTAAGAATGACCTTAACATCTCAATATTTTTTGGTATTGGAAAATTTAAGACAGCTTCTATTTTCCTATTATCAGGTTTAATACCTTCACTACTAACAATGTGACCTAAAATATCGAATTCTTCCATTGCAAATTTGCACTTATTCCTGTTGAGCCTAATGCCTACTTTATCAAATCTTTGTAAGACTTTTCTAAGCCTTTCTTCTAGTTCTTGTCTATCTTTGGCGTAAACAACGACATCGTCCAAGTAACAAATTACACCTTTCAAATCAAGCAAAATTGAATCCATTCCTTTCTGATATGCCTCTGGAGCACTTGATAGACCAAAAGGAACTTTACAAAATCTGTAACAACCACGGTGCGTGATGAAAATTGTAAGGGGTCTTGATTGAGGGTCTAAGTCAACCTGCCAAAACCCTTTTTTTGCATCCAGCTTTGCAAATACTTTAGCACCTTTAAGGGCATGTAACATATTGTCAATTGTAGGAATTGGATGTCTTTCTCTCAATATTGCTTTATTCACTTCCCGAAGGTCTATGCATAGTCTAATTTCCTCACTATCCCTTTTTGGAACAACTATTATGTTAGAAACCCATTCAGAACCTTGATGCACTTCTTCAATGATTCCATTCTCTAGCATCTTATCAAGCTCTTGATTTACTGCTTCTACCATTGCATAAGGTATACGACGGCATCTCTGGGCAATGGGCCTATAGTTGTCTTTCAATGTCACTTTATGACTATAGCTTTTTATAGTTCCAAGTCCATGGAAAAGATGTTCATGTTCTTGAACAAGAGTTTCTATATTAGTAGACATTGATTCATTTACATGATTTACCCTTTTAATTATACCTAGTTCAAAACTAGCCTTGCCTCCCAACAAAGATTCAAATTTTTTATCAATCACATAAATTTCTTCTGAAACTGAATTTTCTTTCCAAGAAATCACAGCATTGAAATAACCATAACATGGAAGAGGTCTATCTTGACCATAGGCAAAAAAGGTTCGGGTGGTGTCATGTAATTTTGGCATAATTTTATGGCCATATAATTCAAGCATCTTATTATAGCTTATGAAAGTTCTATCACTCCCTGTATCAATTATCATATTTATTTCACTACCATCTATTTGCACTTTTTCTTTATTTTCAGTACCTGTATAGTAGGTATATTCATCTGAACTTTCACCTACTTCAGTCTTATTTTCTTCTTGTATGGTCTTAACTTTAGTTTGATTGAAACTTTTGTGGTTTCTATTATTATTTTGATTTGGGCGGTTCCTGCAAGCTCTAAAAAGATGTCTTAATTTATTGCAATATGAACAAGTCATTTTTTTAGCACCACATTCTTGTGCTGAATGTGTATCTAATCCACAGCGATAACATTTAGGCTTTGAGGCACCTGAAAATGATGGGGTACCTTGATTAGTGA
The DNA here is from genome assembly GCA_030710605.1 of Cordylochernes scorpioides. Taxonomy (NCBI): domain Eukaryota; kingdom Metazoa; phylum Arthropoda; class Arachnida; order Pseudoscorpiones; family Chernetidae; genus Cordylochernes; species Cordylochernes scorpioides. Next base: position 164,643,865 of record CP092865.1, on the reverse strand, counting down.
ATCTACCTTTGTTGAAATTATTAGCATTATAGTGCTTTTTAGGTTTATTTTGAACTCTATTTAGTGTTTGATCATTTTGAGGTTCAAGAAGTCTAATTTCTTTTCTAGAAATTTCTAACATTCTAGCAATATCAATGGTTTTTGACAGTGTCAAATTTTCTTGTTGCAACAATTTTTCTTTAAGTTTTTTGTTGTTACATTTTTCAATTATTTGGTCTCTTATCATATCAGCTTCTAAATTCCCAAATTCACAAGATTTAGAAAGCTCTCTTAAAGAAATTAGGTAGTTGTCGATCGATTCATCATCTTTCTGGACTCTTTGTCTAAATTTAAATCTCTCAGTGACCACATTTTTATGAGGTGTGAAATATTTATCTAAAGCCATTTTAGTTTGTTCATAATTTTCCTTTTCATCTGGCAAGTTGAAAAATATACGTTGTACATTTGGCCCTAAACAATGCAATAGAGTTGCTCTCTTAATTTCATCCGATTTTTTTGAAATTCCAGATGCTATTTCAAAAATGGCATAGGATTCCATCCATTGCTTATATTCCGCAAATAAATTGCTTGCATTCATATTCATGGGTAAAGGTGGCGTCAGGTTGGCTGCCATACTTGTTTTTTTTTAGGGCTACAGTTATATTTTCAAATTCTCGTCGCCAATTTATGTTGTATAGTTATTATTTAATTAAACATTACTCACCAGATGAAATTATTATTACTAATTGTTTATTACACTTTATATTTATATTTTTACATTAACACGTTGTTTACATTATACATCGTATATTATTGTTTATGATGATGATCTATTATATATTTTAAAACACAGAATACTACACAGAATATCCGAGTAGAAGAGGGTATATACAGAAATAACAGTAATAGTAAGAGAATAATCAGCAATGTTATTTACAATGTATCAAATAGAGGGAAAGAAGAAAGAAAGGGCATAAACTTATATACAAAAGCAATCGAGAACAAGCAGTTCCTTTTCTTAAAGAACAATAATTATTAGTATTGACAGAAATTTAGATTGGTACAAGTAAAAAAGTAATATACAACAATGTATTATACCTAATTATAGGTTATCTATAGTTGTATATATGGGTTTTTATATTATATATTTTTACATCTTTACTTTGCTTTTTCCATCGTGTTTATTTACTTTTAAAACTGTAAATTAATTATTTTTAATGCAAAACATAGTTTATATTTTATATTTATTTATTACAAAACACACGCTATATCCTATGTGGATATCTGCATTTAAATGTTTAAACTATTTTATGTGCATTTTTTCAAAATATATATACACATTATCTCTAGTTTTATAAATAATTTAGTTTTATAAAATCTTTAAATCATTATTTTCAAAATCTATATATATTTAATAACTAATAATTATATTTTTTCAATATAAAAATAACATAAATACAACTTTAGGAAGATATCATCATTAAAAACGTAACAAACATGTTCATGTTTGATTATCACTAGATATTAAATGCATTTATGTTAATAAACAATATAATTATGTAATTATAATAGTTGGAATATATTTTAAAATTAACTAGTCTTTCATTTTATTCCACAAATAATATTTTCACAGAATAATTATTGTAAATACTCTGTTGTTAGGTTATCAATTAAAATATTTGGTTACGTTATTACCACTTACCATTTTTGTAGATTATCATTTGTAAAATTATTATCACGTTTTGCATTATTCTATAGATTTTGTTAATAAATTATTTTTATCTTAAACTTTTGGAATACTTGTCTTCTCTGCCGTGACAATATTTTAATTTTGAACAATTCAAACAAGATCAATACGTTGCAGAAGACTATTATAAAAGCGATATAAGGTTGCATTGTTATGATCATTTATTCTACAGTACCAAGCGACAAGAAATTCTGCATCATAAGTACAATCCTATTGTTTATCATCTGACCTGGCATGAGCTTCATTTGCATCATCAAATTCACACAGAAGTAAGAGCAATATTATCTATAGGCATAAAAATAAGAAACTCCCATACATACAATTGCAAAAGAAAAGAAAAGACACAATTAATGATTATTAATTATAAGGATTAATTAAATTAATAGAGATGGAGCTCATAAAATGAAAGACAAAGGGAGTAAATTATTCAATGAAAAGTAAAAATTAATTTGGAAACCGGCCACATTGTCTATGACTAATTATTCCCACAAGTCAGTGAAGCAGATCGCGATAAAAATATCGCAATTTTTCGTCTGGTTGGTCACGTGCGAGGTGAGATAGCAGAAGATCCCGGGGGAAGGTTTCTCAATATCCATGATGGGGATTTGTACTTCTGTTTCTCCAGCATAGACGCCATTTTAAAAACTTTTTGTAAAATATTTTCTTTAATATTTTATAACTTGGATTATAACAAACGATAAGGGCTTGGATTAATGCCTTTTGACTAGAATAATTGGTTTGACTGAATATCAAAATGATCGTTGTGATTATAATTTATTGATAATTTTCGTCAAAAACAAAACTCTTGAATTAATATAGCATGGTTGTTACAACAGATGAGTGATATCACGAAAAGACAAATTTTGTAATTACATATGCCTATTAGCGAAACAAATTAAACATTTTCAACTTGTCTCTGAATCATTGTCCAATGAAAACCTTTCTACTTGTACTGACACTTCACAATTCGGCAGAAAAATTGAGAACATCGTTAAAAATGAAGAAGAAGATTGCTAGATAGAATACACTCAGTCCTTATTTATTATGTCTCTCCTCACCAAGACTGTATAGCTGATTGCCTATTTACTTATTGAAGCTCTTACCATTGTTTGTCTTCTTGGACTCCTGGCTGAGCCTCTGTAGAAAGATATGTCTTAATAAAAAAACTTTTATTTTTTAAATAAAGCAAATTTTATTCTATCGCCATTTTCGAGTTTATGGAAATTTGAAGTCGCTTTTGTCCTGTAGTCAGTTCAGGATTTCTGCCTTTTAGCTGTCTATCTCTGAGCTTCTCTTTTCAAATTTCTCTTCTGAATTTGACAACCATAGATCTCTTTCTTGGTATGACACTATGGGAATCATTTTCCTCTCTCTCTCTATGGTTTGGTAGATTGAGAATCAAGTTTTATATTTGTATCCCCCATAATATATATATGATTAATGTACTTTTTCATGTGAGATCTGTTCTTGTATAACCCGAAGTAAACAACATATAGCGCACTTTGTGTATGTTGAAGATAATTTTTTCTCTCTCTCTTTATTCAATATTGTATTTAACCATATATAATCTTATATGAACGATATAATGAAGTAGTTTCAATCTTTCTTAATGCTATTTCTACTTACAATATAGAATGACTGTCTACGATTAGTAAACTGAAGATTAAAACATTTGGAAAGGTTTAGTTCATCGGTAGGGAACCTCTCCAGAGATTTCGTCAATTGAATTCTCCAGATCTCAGCTACAACAATAATATTGTTTATTCTGCTTATATAATCTGTACTTCAATTCCATTCTCAGCCTAACCAGAACTATGTATTGCTAGGTTAATAAAATAGTTATTTTCTGTTATCACATATTTGATTTTAGCTTTTCCGATATAAAATATTCATTATTATCATAAAATGTAAATGGCATTTACTTTTTTTCTTTGCAGATCCCGTGGAGAATCCATGTATAAGACATCTTAATAGTCTTTTGTATGTATTGTACATTTGTGTCGAAGGTCTGTTCACGGGTGTGGCAGTACAATACATGTTCCCACTATAGAACAACCCCGGGTCTGTGGGTCAGAGCGATGACAAATTAACGGCCAATGGGAGTAATTTGTGCTAATGTTTGCCAGCACCATAAATCAAAACTGTATTACAGACCGGTATCACCACCTCAGGGTGCATCCGCCCACTGGACTTTCTCTCGGCCGCTGAGGACGTCACTTTCTCTTTACACTATAATCCGTTATAACGTTATCCCGTTTATTGCGAAATTTTCCTGATCCAAGTCCAAAATTTATTTATTATTCCCGTATATAACGCTATGCCAATCAAAAATATATATATTATTCCCCGCATATAACTCTCTCTCTCTAGGCTACCGCTTATAAGGAACATTTGGTAATGCTCCTAGAATAACTTTGCTCTATGGACGTTTCAACTCTAGCTACCTGCCATCTGAAAGTTCTTACAAATGAATCAGTCCTAAGAATTGTTTACCTCGTCAATATGGCTCCTCTAAGACGATCTATCTTCACCCATAGTTTGGTGATAAGATGTTGCCTTGGTTCACTTGGTCCATTCATCGAGTATTTTAATAAGAAAATGATGCAGTTGTTTTCTCTTGTCTTCCACATCTATATGCCATTGACATGATGATAAGGCCAATGTCTCTTAGTCCTCTATGAACAACATGTTTGCTGGAACGAAGAAAATATTTCCTATGGAAGAACAACGCCGCTATAGACGCTATCATACTTCACAGTTCTAGGGGCCATCTTGCGCAGAAGCCATGATCCACTTCTATTTACATATCTCCTATTCTAGCAGTTGATCCTCCACCGAAAACACATATGTATGTATGCTGCCAAACCAAGCTCCGCTGTGGAAATCTAATGATAACAGAAATAAGAGAGAGTTTGAGAAATATATTCAAAATCAAGTCCAGTAAATCCAGTACTGATGAAGTATGAATTAAATATTACAGAGGAATTTGAGAAAGCAGTAAGGCAATCAAGAGTGGATATCAATGCACTAATTAAAAATTCAATTTTATCAAAAAAAGTAAGTTCCTTTTTACGACCTAGCATAGTATTACTGTAATTGATCCAAGTACAGATGATTTTTCAATGAATTTTATTTGATTTAAAAAATAAAATAAAATAAAGATCTGGTAAGTAATATGCGTAAACAAATGTCAATGTTTTATAAAAGAAAGACTAAAATTTCTTGGAAAATCCAACAGTAATCTGAAGATATTGACGATATAGTCCCATCTCATTTAAGAGACTGTTGCAAATTCAATTTTTTTTCCATCGCAGTAACAACGAATACAACAAGACCTAACAAGATTTTAACATTCACTGTCATCTTGTCTTTTAATCTCTAGTAGAGAATCAAATGTTGTAGACAAGTTCCCTCTTAAAGCTCCCTGTTGAGGAATTTGTTTGCACAAGACGAAATTTGTGCTTGCATCATATATAGATACCCGTTTTCTTAATTCTTCAATTTATTTTTTACCCTTTGTTTTCCTCGCGCTTATCATACAAATCTGTATATGATACTAATTGTCTTAATTAGGATTTCTTAATATACATCAATTTCATTAAATATGTAAATAGCTTTTCCTTAAATTTTTTTTCCTTGGCAGACTTTGTGGCGATTCCATATTTGAGACTATTTGTCTTAATAAAGGCGTTTGTGTGACCGTATGTATATAGGTGCTTATAGACTATATGTGTTTATGTAGAGAAACAGTTTAACAATAGAAATCTCATAGAAAAATGGGATTGTAAGGATTTATTTATACGCTTTCCTCATCCACTTTGTTCCACGTTAGTGCCCAGCTTTTGTTTTCAAACTCAAAGTATGAAGGAATATTGAGAGATAAAAAGCTTTTTTTTTTGTAGCAAACCAACAAATAAACATAAAGATAGAGGCTGACTGGCCGATATTCATAGTTATTCAAGTTAAAGATACTTCGGCAAGTAAATCTTTTTATTACCTCGACGTTTCGACAAAAATCTTTACTGGCCGAAGTAACTTTAATTTGAAGAAATAAATATAAAAAGATCCAAGACCATTTGATATCGCTGACCTTTACTATATTCTCCAACTCACGCTAGAATCTGAGGATACATCAGAGTAGGCGAAGAAAAAACAGCTATCTCGGATGATAAATATAAACAGACGATTCAGTAAATAAACAAAATATTCTTATATATAAATTTCACTATTAATATTAATTATAATTAACTTTTCCTTTTTTTTTTATTTGCAGAGACTCCGTGGTAAGTCCATTGTATAAGAAATTTATTTTCCTCCAATTTACCCAGACTATCTATTTATTAGCTTTATTGTCTTAATTAAGTTTTCCTGTATATAAATATCATATTAACATTAAAGATATCAGCTTTAAAATTTATAATAATAACAATGCTTTTATTACTGGTATTATTTACTGTTTTTCCTGCATGTACCCTACATTTCTACTCGGAGAATCTGTATAAGACTAAAATGTCTTAATAAAGATTTTTTGTTGTTGTTGTATAAATAAATTAAATAAAAATTTTACTTTTAAAATATATATAGCATTAATTGTACAGTGCATTTATATTTTTTAAAATTTCTCAATTTAATACATTTTAGTTTCTTATATTTATTTATTTTTAAAAATAAAGCAATCCATAATTTCATTTCGATAAAAAAAAACCACACACACACACACAATATGCTTTAGAAACAAATAAATTATAACACGCATTATAATGCACATTATCTATTTCACTTTTAATATTTATAAATATATCAAAAATAAAAAAAGAAGAAATTATCTCCTCATTCGATATTCTACGTGTATATTTTAAATATATTTGATAAATATTGCGCGATTTAGTCTCCTTTTTTAAATAGTTTGATATATATAATAAACAGATGTGTTAAGTAGAAAAAAATGAGTGAAGACAAACCTCAGAATGGGAAAGTAATTTATTCTGTGATTATATATAAAACAATTACTTCTTCACATAGAAAATAGCAGAGAAACTACTAGAAAATATGTGATGATAAAATATATGAATATATAAAAAATTAATTAAAAATAATTTCGTAAAATTGATTATAAATTTGTGGATAAAAAATAATATATAATCACTAACACTATATAAATATGTAAATAAGATATAATCCTTTCTATATACATCCTTTATATCTGGGATTTGTGAGATAAGAAAATTTGAATAATCTGTTGTTATTTAATGACAGGGGTCATAAAGCTTGTCTTTATAAATATACGATATTTTTTGTACTTTGTTAACACTGATTAATAAACAAACTTAATTAGGTATAAAAAACATTTATTTATACCATAAAAATTCGTTAAAATTTTGGTTCCATAAAGAAAAAGAAATAAATCTTCAGTAATCTATGTACCATCTTGTACATTTCAGTGTTTATTCAAAAGAGAAAAATGCAATTAAACAATTTTTTAACTCGACTCTCATTCTTAAAAAAAAAAAAAAAAAAAACAATTCGGATAATTGGATTTTTACTTTAGTATGCTATAGTCATTGAAATCTAAACAGAAATAAGGAACACGATTAGGCTTTTTAAAATAAATTCTAAGATAATAATATATATTTTTTGTTTAGTGTTGGGTTGGGGTATAAGGGAATCAATCATCCAGCAATTCTTCTCTGTATTCCATCATGAGAGGGCAGTAGACCAAGACAATATATAAGCAAGTTTACATATAACACTATATATATAAATGCATAACGCCCTTGCGAGACAAATACGTTATGTTTAATTTAAGGCAGACGAGTAAATAACTTTAAAATGGTGTGTGGAATATATCTTCATTTAAATTATAATACGTAAATAACGTTATAAAATGTGAATTTATTCGACGTTTTACTTTGAAAATAAATTAATGAAAGTTAAATTTAAATTTCAGGCAGATAAAAACAGCAGACTAAATTCATAATAAAAATAAAATTTAACATGCACTAAAATACCTATCTAGAAAAGACTTCTCTAAAAATCAAATATTTAAAAGACAAATAGGAATGAGTTCAATTTAAAGCCGTCAAAAGAGTAAATGTGTCAAACTATTATTAATAATTTGTGTAATTTTTTTAAATTAAAAAATAATAGATGTTCACTCTTTCAACCATTTTGCTTATTTTTATTAAAAATACTTCACGTAACTTTGTCTTCAAGCTTAGTAGTACTTCCTTTCAGACGATGAAAAAAAAGTAAATAACAGCGTCTGAGGGAGGATTACTAAGTTTTAAAACTTACGGGAAAATAATTTTTAATAAAAAAAGTAATCAATATTTCTTAAAGTGAACATTTTTTTAATTACTTTTTAAAACCAAATATTATATTCATAATATACAGGATGTGAGCAATAATATGTGTATTACCTCTCAACATTTATCCATAAATAAAAATGTGAAGGAAGTATGTAGAGAACGATTTGAATAAAAGCAGACGAGAGTAACTAACTAACGCAGAAGACGTACGTGTCGTTTGTATGCGGGCGGGATACGGGAGCCGAAGCTCAGGCAGGCAGGTGTTACCAGCCTTCATTTCCTGTGCCGATAATCACGTGTCCCCCTAGCGGTGAAAATGTGCAGTAGCCGGCAGTTGGGCAGGCGATGAGCACGCCTCGACGTTGCCACTCTTCCTAGGTAGGAATTTCGTCCGCTTTTTTTTTTTTATCAGCCCTTTTCATTCTTTTTTTTTTCTTTCAAATATTAACTATTATATTAAATGTAAATATATATATATTTATAATATTTCTCTTTTGATCAATATTTGAATTTTGTTTGTTTTAGGCGGTGCTGAAAGAAGATCTTGCCACAATGGATATACTTCAGTTGGTGATTTTTGTGATATACTGTGCACTAGTGGATGCCAGACGAAGTAATGGAGGTAAGTTTACATCACAGCAGCGTCTTTTCCAACTTTCACACTTATCATCAAGGCCACATTTCGTTCAATAATAATGATAAACCTAAAATAATTCCTTTAATACCCAGCCCAACCACAAATATCTACATATATGAGTGCGTACAGTTTCCTGTATTTAAAAAATATATATATCCGCGTATAGACCGCTTTCATTAATTGATATATCCATTCAAAATTCGATTTCAGAATTCCAGTTTATATATCAGCCATTTTTATTTATATAATATTCGCTTATATCGTATGATTGAAATAAAAATAAGCATTTTTATGAATAATTATAAGGAATATATCCAATATATATATATATATATATATATATATATATATATATATATATACAATTATATATATATAATTTACAACTGTTTTCTATTTTCTCTATTCTATCAACAATTAAAAATATATTGATTATGTAGCATATAAAATATATTAAACCTGAGCATACGCGAAAAAAAAAATTGGTTCAAATGTTATTTGAATTTTAATTCTTTCAAGTAAACAACTTGAAGCGGGTCAAGGATTCCTACCTATAAACCCACACTAGATTTACATTTATCTTTCCAACACAACATGGCAGTATTTATTTATACCAAATTTATTGTTGTGGCTTGGAATTTATACCGAATAGCGTACATTTGACCACAGATTTAGATACCTCCTCCTTTATTTATATATAAAGTACCCTATAAACATATATCTTCTTTAACAAACAAATAAACAAAAAGGCAATACTTGAGGCTAGCGAATTTAAAAGAATAATCCACAATGGCGCCTACTAACTTTGCATCTTTTGGCAATAATAGCTGATGTTGGCTTGCCCGAGTGTTCTGCGAACATATTTCGTAACAAAAAATCGATCTTTCTTTGAAGAAAAGTAGAAGATTCCTCCTATATTTTGTTTTGAGCTTCTCAACCCCCAAGGCTTTTCTTTTTAGATTTCAACTTCTTTTTACATTTAACCAGTATCTTGTAGCTTCAGAACTTTCAAAACTTTTTTTTTTTTACACAAACAATAATCTATATTTTCATAGATTTTAAAAGAAATATATAAATAGTTTATTATATTTAATATACTAAATAAAGAGATATTATAAAAAAAAAGAGTAAATATCAAATTGACATACGCAAAATTTACATACTATTTTTGAAAACGTATTTATTATTTTCTATTATTATAGCACTCGAGTTGAACAAATACGGGTTTAGAAAATTTAATATTTTTTGGAATATATACATAGAAAAGAGGAAAAAGAGCTTTTTTTGTTATTTTTAAAGGGGTCCATTCTTTAAACTATTCAGAGAGTTAATTAGGCCTAAAATATATGTGCATGACATTTTTACATATTGGGTCAGCAACTCTCACCCAAGTTTTTAAAAAAACTTGCGCTTAGTCAAACTTTAGTTTTCTAAACTAAAAAGTCCACACGCTTCTTTTAGGCAAATATTGGCTGAATGCTGGTAGATTTCTTGATCCACAATTGGATTGGACGGAAAGTGTTTGCATCTCCAAAATTCTATATCTATAAGAGTAGACATCTACTGTCGATCCATCTAACATACACATCTACTATATAGTACTGCCTACATACCCTTCTAGTACTCAAAACAGCTAAAAGGTTGTACTTACACACCCTTCTAGTACTCAAAACCAACAAAAGGTTGTTCCTACATACCCTTATAGCCGTCAAAACAACCAAAAGGTTGTACCTACATACCCTTATAGCCCCCAGAACAACCAAAAGGTTGTACCTATGTACCCTTCTAGTCCCCAAAGTTTCTCCCCTCCCCAGCAAATTATCTCTTGTTTTCAAAAGAATAGGACAGGCATAAGCAAGGATCGTGTGGGCCTACGGGGGAATCTTCCTTAAATAATATATTCATAAATCAATATCTGGAGGCAGTTTGTCTTGCTGGGTGACAGCCTTTTAAGAAGAGGACCGTTTCTTCCTTCAAGTTTCTTTCCTGGTTGACGCGGAAATATTCCAAGATTTTCTCGCTACTGGTGACAAGGAGGCTTCAGCAAGCACTTCCTTAGATATGGAAAGATAACGTCCCTTTAAGGAATAACAGGAAATAATTTGTCTTTTCTTCTAGCACGCTGGTTCTTTTACTGATAGCTGCTGATACCCAAGTCACCATTCCGATGCCTTTTCTCGACCGCTATAAAAAGCATAACTCGCAAATTTTGCCATCGACTATAAGGACGTTAAAGAGAACGTTTCATTCAATATATTTGAATGTGGAGACTAGCTAGAAGTAGATGACAAGGACTCCTTGCTCCCCGTGTAATCAAACTGCCTCCGCACCAAAAAGTGAACAAACGCCGCAGGTGCACGAGATAAAGTGGTTCAGAAAAAAAAAGCGTAACCAAGGTGTATTAAACACAGCAGAGAGAAGGGCAAAAAAAGTGGCACTTGATCGACTGAAGGAAGAAAAGAATCCTTGCCAGAAGCTGCCATTAGGTGGGGTGGGGAGAGCGAAGTGCAATTCATCAACGGGGGGCCAGCCAGTCGCGGGCAGGGGCATCATTTTGGGGCCCGCGGCCAATTAGACCTGCCTGCCTGCCTGCCCCAGATTGTCATTGGTACCTCTGCTGGCATTTAAGCCTATTCCCTTCATCGGTCATCCTCCACAGCCCTAATCATCCACATTATCCGATAGCTGGATATCCGTCTCCGTGGCATCAAATCACACACTACATCGCCACCCACCCATCTTAGATCCCCATGTTGCCTCCTTTACCGACATTTTATAAAGTTATTAATTTCGTTGTGTTGTGAAATAAAGGGCGTAACTAGCTATCTGTGCCGATCTCTGGTTGCCGTTGTTCTGTTGCCCGGATAGAATCGACTTTAGAAATATGACACTTGTCACGTGTGCCGACAACCCGATCCTTCGTGGTATCGGAGCCGTTATATCTCTGGTGTCTTTCTTCGTCTCGTCGATATAGAAAAACTACAAGGAGTAGGCTAACGTCGAGACTAGAAGAAACACCTCTCTCAAAGAGATCAAAAACCAAGAGTTAGATTTATGGATCATTTAGGACCATGATAATAATCAGAAGACGGCGATGAACAACGACAAATTGACGTCGCTGAGCCTTCATCATTCTAAGATCTGATGTGGGATTAAGAAGTTGCTAGCCGGGCCGGCCATAACTCAAGCTGCTAATTAGGAAAGAGCCAGTTTGCTGATAGATCGGCCATTAAATCGGACTCCGGACTGGCAGGTCCGGGCGGAGTTCGATCCACAATTAGTCGGTCCACGGTGAGAACGCCTACAGGTGGTCAGGATTGATCCCGGGCGCTTTTCTTTGTCCCCCACATGTTTACCTCTGCCCTTCTTTTTACCGCAATCACACACCTAGACTGGTTTATAATTTGGTATGCGTGCTTTGTACTGTTGCATTAGAAATATGATCACAAGATTGTAAGTTTTTTCTAATCAAAAGATGTATTTTACTATATTATCGTCTCTCTTTATCTCCATCAGCACTTTTAGCTCGTTTTAAGCCTGTGTTTAGCGTATTCCGCTTGTTTGGCTGTAAATATACTTTTTTATTGTTTTGGAAAAAATAAGAACCTCCCACATTTGATAGTAGGTCGTTGAGATACAGCCACGCGGAGGTCCAATAGTCCGAAATACGTACGTGGTTGACCTTTCTCGCTAAGTCTAGAAAAAGGTATTTGGACAATTTGCGGGAATGACAGAACCGACGTTCAGAGTCGCCATTAGAAAATATTCTCTCCTTAATTACACGAGTGTAACCCATTATAGAAAAGAATAAATTACTTATTTATCACATAAAAATGAGGGTCATTTACCAAATTTTTGGTGAGTTGAGTGCAACAAATTTGTCGAGCCGTTACTGAATGAAGAAGAAGCCCCTTGTTGGAATAGTTTAATCTCTTCCTATATAAAATAATTCGTAAATTCTATAACTTGTTACAATGGATAATTATGCTCTTTCATTTGAAGCGGTCCAAATGTTTGGTTAATTTTTCTCTTGAATATATATATAACTGAAATATATTTGATACACACACAATGACCTTTATTGAAGACACACGACATAACCAAGTGTGAATAAAATTGTCCCCGTCTCCTTAAATAATAATAATAATAATAAAATAAAAAAAAAAAGATAGACGACCCGGCGATATAAAATACTTTCCAATTCTTTAAGTTTTGCTCCTGAGTGTATATAGCCCTGGTTGAAATGAAAATATCGCGAGGAAACAACTCTTGGATTACAAGGCCTTAATTAACTTGGAGCCAAGAAAGAAAACGGCTTTTTCTCGAATCAAACAATTAATTTGTTTTCAAAATCCTCCTCCCGTTTTTTTTAGTCCCTTGATTAGAGTCCAATCAAACTGCTTGTAGATCAGAATCTAGTTACGCTTTTTCACTACACTGACTTCCATTTGATGGTAGACACTGTGTTCTACTTCGATTGAAATAGCTCGAATTCCATGCGTGGTGGTAGATAGCAATGAATCCCACGATAACAATGATGTACCGTAAAAAAAGAAGGCATGTAACAAATTGTATTAGCGGAAAGTTATATTTCCGCCACAATGACGTTGGAGAAGATTTGATTTCGAGGAAGGGTTCGCGACTTGTTCCATCAACGTTTTTTTTTTCTCCCTTCAGCAGTTTCAATTTCCAGCGTCGTCACGCCTGGCGTAGGACCGAGAGGAAGTTACTTCCATTCACACATGCGGGGGGATAGCTGAGTGTCACAACTGTCAATTCTGTGGATGCTTCAAACCATCTTTCCCACAAACAACGCACACATCTTCTGACAAACGTCTATACCATTTGGATGGGATCGTCCTATTTGGCGGCTTATGAGTGTCATTTCTTGATATTTTATCGACGGTACGACAAATGGTTCTCGTCAGTACATCATTCCCTTGTGGAAAGTGACATAAGTCACTGAAATGTCGTGAACTGAATAGAATTTGGTATATGGTGCTGCGCTGCCTGCCTGGAGTGATTCCTTTCTTCCTGTGGTGAATCTATATAAGACCGGTGGTCTTAATAAAGCTGTGTTGTTGTTTTTGTATAAAATTTGGTTGATATAGCCACACACATATTTTTAAATAATAATAATAATAAATAAAGAGAGAGCAAGACTCCTGTACGTTTCCACATAAATTACATTTGATCCTGAAGTTGACAAATGATTTTTACTAAAACATCGATGAAATATCTTTTCTAGTCAAAGTGCCCCCTTTTTTTCTCTTTAGAAATTAATTTCATACAGAGATAGTGAAACTTGACAAATGATGCTGGGATCTCCCAAGTAGATGTTTGCACAACACCATTGTAAACTGTCGGTATGAGAATTGATTATATTTTATTATTACCAGAAGTATTTGGTTGTCGTCGCCACAGCAGTAATAATAGTAAATACAAAATTTCATTTATATATATGTTTTTTATCATTATCATATATGACCCCAGAATATGCAACTTTTTTAAGGCAGTTATCAGGCTAATTTACATATTCCAGGGTTGAAACTATAACACTTCATTCTTTATTTCGTTTTATCCGGTCATAAATATTCCGGAAACAAATGCGCGGAACAAACACACACAAATACACCTATCCCCCGATTTACACGGTAGATACGTTCCTGAGAAAAACGTGTAAATCGGAGGATAGGTGTACACAGAAATAAAAATAAAATGCATTGACAGGTTAAAATATGTAGTCAGCACATAAGCTCGGGATTCCTCGTGAGATGTGTACACAGCGCATGTGTTCAATCACAGTAGCATTTCGTATAGTGCGATAAAAACAAAAAAAAAAACTTATTTGGAAAACCGTGTAAAAGCGAAAACGTGTAAAACAAGTAGCGTGTAAATCGGGGGATAGGTGTATGCAAATATTTCTTCTTCATTCCAATACACATTTTAAATTAGTAAATAAAAGTGTACTTATAAAACTCTTAGAGTGTTGGAAAAAATTATCTAAAAACATTGTGTGTTGGTAAAAAGAGAGAAGTAGAGAGAGGTGTTTAGAAAATGTTGGTCACACTAAGACGTTAAGCTTTCCGTGCTGTCAACGAATGTCTACTGGGACGACAAAGACTATTGTAAGGTTTCCTCCTCGCTAAAGGACAACGGTCGCTGGAGGGAGGGAGGAGGCGCTGAACTTCCAAAATTTGGCCCCAATCCCCATTGTCGGCTGGCCCACTTCCACATCCGGCAAACACCCACCCTTGTTAACTTTACACCAGCTGGACTGACAACTTTCACAATTTTTACATTTTAGACCTTCGCCATCGCGTCTCTCAGAACGCATGGAAGTTCTATGTTAGCTGAGAAAGTAGTGCAAAAGTGAAATTTGACTAGTCAGGTGGTTAAATTAGGACATCTCCTGATAGCGCAACTCAAAATTACTGATGCCATTTATCGGAATAAATATTAACTATATTATGATGCATTAGCGCCCCATCTATTATGAAAATTCGAAACTATTATAGACGCGTATGATTCTTTTTAAAAATTAAACACTGATGGTAGTAAAAATGCGTATGATTCTTTAAAAAGATAATCATAGTTTCGAAATTTCATAAATATCAACTAGTTACCCTTTCCCTTCATTGTTAGTGGTCAGAATGCTTTTATAGACAACGCCATCTATGGACAATTTCGGCCACACTGACGGTCACATCCAAATCTTTCTATCTCCTCCACGCTGCAGAGAGGATGAGCCAAGAATTCTCATGAGAGAGAGAAAAAAAGAAGAAGAGGCTTAGGCTTTTATTTGCGAGGTATTTATGCAGGATTTCCATCAGGCACTACTTAATCCCTTTGTAAGCCAATTTTATTATCCCTGGCAGGTACCGGCTTCCATTTTAATCAGCGCCGCCTGGTGGCTCTCCCCAGAGGTAAAGAACCTTTAACACATTTCAAACATTGTAGTCTGCTGCTTCTCTAGACATGTTGCACAATTCGGAGAAACTTTCTCTAAAAATGTGTTTAGTTTAGTAAACAACTTTACCGTTCAGAGACCGCGTTAAAAATTTCAAGGATTCTAAAAGAGCAATGGACAAAGTTCTAGAGAACTCCCGCAGTATTTACAAACACAGTCAGGTCGTGGAACTCTCCCAGTTGAATTGTGTAAGCGGCCATCCTATGTAAGGTTTATACTCCTGTAGCCACCTCTCATTGATTCTTTAAGCCATGATAAGACTTGGACGCTTTATTTAATTTCGTTATTATTTTCTCTCTTTAGTTTGTATTATTTCTACTTTATTTTGAGTTGATCATACTGTTATTAGGTTGAAATTGAATTTATTTTTAGTTTTTTTTTGACGATTCATCAAATGAATTCAAAAGGTTCATGTTATCAACTCGGGTATTAAAACATTGAGATCGGTTTGTTATTAATTTTTACTCTACAAAATTCCCACTTGACACATGACAATGCCGATCTATAAAAATATATAGTGAAAAGAATCATTTTACCATTTCTCTATGGCTTCTTTCAGTAATGTTTCTATATACCAACCTATCTGAGAGAGAGAGAGATATCCACTATTCGTTCATATAATACGGATGAGTCTATACATTTTCAAAATTTGAAATTTCAAATTCATGAAACTTAAGCCAGCACAGATTTTGGAGCAAGGCAAAGGATACCAACTTCGGCACAAGGATGTTAGCACGCAAAATCGTAAACCGTCCCCCATATCAAGCTAACTTCAGTTTAGCCAACTCTATATACTGGTTCTTTTACATTACATAGTGATGAAGTTTTTTTTTTGTTGGTTGATATATTTATATAAATTTTATAATCTGTATATATTTACCATATGTATATATTCTTTCACCATTTTTATTTCCCACTTTCTCCGTTTTGTAACCCCAAGGAGAATCCCCTGTAAGACCTGTGTGTCTTAATAAAGGCTTTTGTGTGTGTGTGTATATAAATTTATAAGAAATCTATGGCAGTATGGGATGCGGAATGAATGCAAGAGCCATTGGATGACTGGAAGAGCCAGTTGGATGGATGCAAGAGCCAGTTGGACGAATGTAAGAACCAGTTGAATGCACCAAGAAGGCACGAGACAGCATTCATTCGTGCCATAGTCAGCCGATGCTCCCCCAAGTTGAGGCCACCACGCCTCACTGCGGTCACCATATGGTTTTAATTGCCTCGTGAGAATTATCAATATTTTGGGAAATGGTTTTCTGGCATTGGTGCCAGTCGCTGGTGAGCATGATTGATAGATTCCGAGGGTAGGGACGGTTTTTTTTTCTATTAGCTTTCCGTGTATGTCCTGATGGATGGGAGCTTCTGGAACTGAGCACATAGACAATGGCTGATTGATTCTGGCGAAGATTCTGTGGCGTGAAGAAGGTTTTAATAAGCAGTAATTACCAGTTGGATTTCCTCTAATGGAATTATATCATTTCTTTTGTAGAATCTCATAGTTAATTGACATGTTTTTAAGATGACGAATGTGACCTTTTATTCTATTAGCTTCACATTTTGAAGATTTCTTTAGCTTATGTAGGTCGTCGCTGTCTTCGATCGGTATTTGACCTTTGTTCGCGGTCATTTTGATAGAAATACTGTAAGGTGTTTGTCATCGAGGCAAATTTGACTCCTAACTCTTGCTAACTTTCGTAGACAAAGAGCTTTCGCAGCATATTTATGCTTCAA
Source organism: Cordylochernes scorpioides (assembly GCA_030710605.1). Lineage (NCBI taxonomy): Eukaryota > Metazoa > Arthropoda > Arachnida > Pseudoscorpiones > Chernetidae > Cordylochernes > Cordylochernes scorpioides. The sequence goes on along the minus strand of CP092865.1, from coordinate 164,626,487 downwards.
GGATCCAATACAAAAGGCCGTTTCACATACTAAGAGATAACTCAAAAGTACTTCAAGATGAGAACAAATTTTACAAAGAGCGTTCTAAGGCTTAATTCCAAACCTTTGTCATACTTTTTTATGACACATAATTAAAATATTGCATATACATTCTAATATCTTATGATTTTATAATAATTTTGGTGCACACACATATATACATACCTAAAGAAACAATAAAAGAGGCACACCTTAGATCTATACGAAAATAAATTGATTTGAATATATAAGTTCATTAAACCTAGATTTGATCTACAACATTGCATATGCAAATTTTACTTCCTTTATAGACAGTAATTTATACAAATCAATATATATATTTACATATTCTCTCCTCAATGCTACTGTATATAAATATCTCCAGAACTATTTAATCCTTTATATTGATAGAAGTGAGCGTTTTACTGCCCCAAATATTGAAATATGTTCTATATACCTAAGTATACTTATGGAAAAGCGATATTTTTACAAAGGAATTCTTTAAACTGGCCTGTAAACAGGAGAAATACCCAGGTTGTTGCTACAAACGGCGAATGTAATCTAACCTAAGAGTAGCAATACCTATTTGAGGAACAGAAAGATGACCACATGTTCTGCCGACTCATCCCTGCAGACGACAGGTACGTGAGTTCTGGGAAGGCCAGCTCACCCTCGATTTGCATCTTGCCTGGCGGCCAGAAACTGTGATTCAGCCTTGCTACAATCCCTCTATCAGCACCTATTAGCCTCTATTGAGCCGCTTCATTGAGGCTTCCGCTGGGATTTGTCAACTTGGAAGGTCATTCTCACTTGCTGAAAAATGCTCTAAATAATAGTTACGTTATAAATTGTTATGAAGTATAACTTGTTTTTTTTTTTTTTAAGCGAAAAAGTTTGAGCAAGGGCCGTAAATATTTAAAGACAAATTGCTTTATATTGTTAAAATTTTAAAGAATACAAAGCGGTTAATTAATAACAATTTGTTTCCTTATTTTAAAAGCAAGTTTTCGAGCAATTGGTGGTATTCTACAGACTTTTCTAGGCAGGCTGATTTTAGAAGAACAACCTTCGTACGAAAGTTTATTTTTCAGATATGCGTTGTTAACATTTTATCGCTTTATTATATAAACACAGAATTGGAACTTTAGTGTCGCAAGATTTAGACGTTGTCGAGCTTTGGATTAGGCTTGGGTTGTTTTCTGGCTTAGTCTTACAGGTTTTGGCACAACTTAACACACAGCCAACCTATCTTGGGGACAACTTAACGAATAAAACATTATGGGAATCTAATTCCCTCCGTTGAAAAGTTTCTTGGTGACTTTCAACCAAGAGGTTCTTAGTCGATCAAATGCTAAATTACGACAATTACATAAACGTATTATTTACATACTTCTTTCTATATACAAATAAGTGTGAGAGGTCAATCTTTATTCAAGAATACTATGAATATCTTCTTATTTCTTTCCTTTCATAAAACCTACTATTTCATCTTTAAAATATATACAACACATATAAAACCTTTATTTAGACACACTGGCCTGGTAGAAGATTCTTCTAGGAGATTACAAGACATAAAAATTGTAGAGAACAGAAGGTATACATGGAACAATAAAATTAATAAGTTTATGATATATATACAGAACAGTTATAGTAGTATAGATTGTATAAATTATGGGCAGTAGAAGTTTCTTGGTTATCTTCACAACTTGCAAACTCAACTTTATTTCAAAATATAAACTAAAAAAAATTGTAGTGTTAAAAATGGTGAAGTAGTTTTCACACATTACTTGCCTTTCCTGAAAAAAATTCAATATTAAAATATACTTATTCAAATTTTTTATAATTTTATCGCGTAGTAAAAAAAAATTAATAAATCACAGAGTAAAAAAATCTTACACTACTCTGTGGTTAATGTGAGTAATTACCGGTGTGAGTCGGGCGTTTTATTATAAAACAACTTCCGAGACGTGTTTATTAACTTTTAATTAATTTTAAATAATTATTTTCTTGTTTGAGCTACGGCACAAAAAGGGATGTGCCTCTATGTAAATAAGACTGGGGAAGTATTGATTTTCAATCAGAAGCGACGTCCGAAGATTAAGACACAACAGCTGTTTCTGCCTGCCAACCTTTTTTTTTTTTCTTTAACACTTCTTCTGCTCTTTAAATTATTGCGACCTTTCCTGGGCTATTTTAATTAAGAGACTATGCAATTTTAGCACTAAATTTGCATATTGAGTGAAAATTTGGTTTGCGATGCCCATCCCATACCGTGTCGGTTGGATGTGACATTAGTTGAAGAAGAGGCTTTCAATTATCAAACGAAGGGGGGAAAAAAAACTTTCTTTATACTGAGATATAAAGCCTTAATAGGAATGCGTGTTCTTGAGAGATTTCTAAAAAAAAAAAAGAGTAAAATTTAATAATTCAACATAAAGATATTCCAGTCTTATTTTCTTTTTAAGATTCTGCACATTTTCACCAATATACAATTTTTGTTTGACCATCTTTAAGATGAATTTTTATTCTTAGAATTCCCAGTAGCAAATTGAGAGCAAAATAATATCTCATATCATATCTCATAGCCAAGATGTCAAATACTAAACCTTTCGGCCCTCCATCCATCTTCAATATTCAGTAGTGTGTATTATGTAATCGCAATGTATGACTCTTTGTTCAGTTCCTAAAATCTTATTTAAAAAAAAAAAAAAATTAATCAACCAGAGGCGCGATATTGAAATATTTGCGCCTATTATAGAAAAACAAACAAATTAGAACTTAGAATTAAATATATACAAATTTACATGTATTAATTGATAGAGTTCATAAAATTTATACAGACAAAGTGGCAGATGTAAGAGAGTTGAATTATTTAGATCAGGGAATAATCGATTTCTCACTTCTGCAAAGTTCGGACAGTCGTAGAAAAGGTAAAGAGCAGTTTGTTCAGTTTCTCCGCAGGAACAATTTGGTGTAATCTTAAACAATATAAAGGATCCCTTGTTCTGTTCCCTAAAGACTCCATGCTAGTGGGTGTCCGGCCCTTTGTTCAGTCGCTCAAGCAGTAACCATATGGAGAGAATCCTTGTTCTGTTTTTGAAACTTTAACTATATTTGATTAACACGTCCCTTTCTTAGAGCTTACATATAGTGGAGTTTGTGTTCCATTAATAGTCAAATATATATGGAACACAAGTAGCAAAATTCGCTCAAACCATAACCATATGGAAAGATTCCTTGTTATGTTTCTAAGGACCCCATACTACTGGGGGACCTATTGTTTAGTCTCTCAGAGGGATACCTTATTATGTTATTGAAACCCTCACTATATTGGATTAACACGTCCCTTTCTTAGAGCCTACATCTAGTGGAGTTTGTGTTCCATTAATAGTCAAATATATATGGAACACACCGTAGTGTAGAAAACTCCAAGCTCCACAGAGGTGTTGGTGGGTTAGACAGCGCGGCTCCTGACCGCTGGAATTCTAATAGGCTGAGATTGATCTCCTGCTGGGACGTCAGCTTTGTGGCGTCGGCGGTATTAGACGGCGTGTCTTTCTTCCGTGAACATTATCTACCTAGACTGATTGCTGCATGCACGGGAAGGCCTGGCGAGTTGGGATTGACTGAAGGGGAGGGACGTTGGTCTTTAAACCAGATATTCTTCCCCAGATCTCGCCACAATTCTTGTAGTTTCCTATTCCCACAATATGATCTGATGGAATATCGGAATAAGTTGGTGATGATCCTTCCCGGATTGTCCCGCCATATCATTGCCGTTGTTACCAACTCTATAAGTTGGAGGTGTATTAGAAACTTGATGATTCTTCCCGGATTGTCTCCCTAAATCCAGTCGTTCTATTTTGGCATGTAGGGAAGATTGAAGATCAGGTTTCGAAACCAGGGTCTCTCGTTTTAGATTAACTAGACCTAATTAGGATTAATTGGAATTAATGAAGTAAATTGATTTTACATGGTAATTAAATGGAACAATTAATTCAATTGAATAATTAGCACGGAAGGAATTTGCTCACTCTCCCTTGATCGATATAACCTCATTGATCTCTTCTTCTTCTTCTTCCTTCCATCTTGAGCTATTTATCTTGGCGAGGAACATCACACCCACACACAACATACGCACGCACACACACAACACAACACACCCACACAACATACGCACGCACACAACACAACACACCCACACAACATACGCACGCACACAACACAACACACCCACACAACATACGCACGCACACAACACACACACACAACATACGCACACACACACACACAACACACCCACACAACATACGCACACACACAACACAACACACCCACACAACATACGCACGCACACAACACACACACAACATACGCACGCACACAACACGCACACACACGACTATATTTCCATTGGGTCTACCAACTTACCTCTACATAAGTAAATAAATTGTCGCCGTGACAAACTCCTTCAAAATTTTTTTCAACATTGTCTCTTTTTTTTCTCTCTTTTCTCCCCAAAAATAAACGCCTCCTTTCAACACTAGTTAAAATTGTTTCCAAGGAAACTTTATTTTTTTAACTAATTCTTTTTATATATATAGAAAATGTGTTTTCTCCGCACTTTAAAATGATTTTTATAAAGGAGGTTTAAAACAAAAATAAAATTTTTATATTCTGTTTAAACATTCTAGGCGTTCTTTCAACCACTTGCAAATTTAGGAGTTTTCTTATTTAATTAAAACCAGAGCGTGAAAAGGTAAAAAATGTAATTTTACTTAATCTCATCCCATACTGTCCGCAATGGCACAGTACAACACTCACACACACATGAAATAAAAAATAAAGAGACTTGAAAAAAAAAAAGTTTTGGCGTTAAAGTAAATTTTGACCCTAACCTGATTGGGCTCCACAATTTTCCGATCGAATGAAAAGCTTTTCTGCTCCTTTTTTAAAAATTCGTTTATTATTTTTTTTTTTCTGGCTTTTCTTCGTTTTTTTTTTTTTTAGAAAACCTACTCTAAAGCTTTACGCCTTTCTAAGAAAAGAGGAAAAAAAGAAACAACTTTCTAAGATAGTTTGAATTAAAATTTTTTAGTTATCTGAATTGGTTTTTCTTTTCGTCTTCCTCTCTATTACCATTGGAAGAATTTGGTTAAAGAGTTTTTCAAGTTTAATTTGTCTGGAGGGTTTTCTCCGCCTTCATTGTCTTTTTCCTACTCAGCTGGATTAGGTTTATAATTTAGTTAGAATTGGCCTTGTTTTTCTCTCTCATTGTTGGTTAGGTTAGTTAGGTTTAGGGAAATTATTCAAATGTGGGCAGTATTAGTTTGTGGAGGATTTATCTCCGCACTCTCTCCTTCCTCCATCTTTCTTTCTCTATTTGCATATTAGTCGAGATGAAGGATCTTCATATCGACCAATGGGAAGTATTCATTCCTCTTGCCTGTTGTACTAGATACCATATATATATGTTTATTCTATTAGAAAATAAAATTGCTATAAAGTATAAAATAAGAAAATAAACAGTAGAAATACGTTTCTTTATTCTTGCAAAGTGCAAGCTTTCGGATCTTTATAATCCTTCTACAGACATAGCTATAAGTTGAGAGAATGAGGCTATATAAATATTCAATATATTTACATATATATCCTCATTCTCTCAACTTATAGCTATGTCTATAGAAGGATTATAAAGATCCGAAAGCTTGCACTTTGCACGAATAAAGAAACTCATTGATACTGTTTATTTTCTTATTTAATACATGTTTATACATACAATGGTGAGTTAGAAATCACATATTTATCTCTATTTAGGGCCAAATAATATTTGGATAATTGTAAATATTTAAATATCATCAACATAGCGCTATATATCGCTGAAAATTACAATATTTTTAAACAATAGTTTCTAATTATATATAATTAAAAGCCTCTTTCTACAGACCTCATACTGCACAAACGCAATGAATAAAATTAGAAAATTTTCAATTGTAAATAGGACTTTATTGCGCTCATATATTTAAAATACATATTTACATATTGTTTTGAAATACGTGAAAAAAAGGATGTGGATGTCATTTTTGTCGAAGAGTCCGTTTGTCAACAACGCCTGTATCTCTCCTTACAATATAGCTAGAATTAACCGTTACCTTACACTAGGTGACATTGCATTCTAGTGGGGTTACTGTACATTGCGACAAGAATCATCGTGTTTTACGAGTTTTTCAAGCTATGTGCGCTATACACATTTGTACGGTACGTGACTGAAGAGACAATTAACTGGAATTTGTCTAAGGAGTGAGTTATATGGAGTAAGACCACAGACAATGGCTAACGTTATCCCACAACTATAGCTAGACCCCAGTTGCGTCGTCTACCAGGAAAGTCAGCCTTTGGTTAATTGATGGGGTAATTATTTGATCGAATGGGATTTCCCGCTGTGCGAGCTAAGCACCGCCGCTGGTACTACGTCTGTGGCCGTGTACCATCTATGTTTCTATCAGGCAACGTGTGGGGTGATGTGACATGAGATGGCATGATATCCTGCTGCTAATGGTGGTGGAATTTGTTAACATTTGGCAGCAGCAGACATTATGTAGATATGTCACGGCGGTCTATGCAAATCCCCCACAGGTGAGAAAACGTCTGCGGGAGATGGTGGCCGATAGCGGCGATGGTATCGGGTGGGAACAATGGGCCATCCCAGCCGCCGGGACACGAGCGCGTGACCGGGCCGCGATTCTTTCCTAATAATAACAATAATAATAATAAAAATTATTCCGACGCCTTCACACCTACCTTAGCTGGAGGTAGACTTGGGTTGCTGGTTGGGAGGTAGACTTGTGTTGCTAGTAGACCTGTGATGTGATTAGGAATGGTAGATTTGGGATGCTTTTGCTGGACCTGGTTGGGATGTAGACTTGTGGGGCTACTGATTGAAATCATAGCATCAGTGTAGATGTTCAATTTTGTAACGAATATTTGTTAGCTATGGCCTATAGTGTCCTGAATCACACTTGTAGGAAGATATGGTAAACTTGATCTACTGGTTTAGATGGTGTTGGCATCAAGTCAATTGTAAGGGTCATTAAAGTTATTTGGTTTACACATACGTCCTTTCATAGAACGCGTATCCTGTTATTTTGCGAAAAAACTACAAGGAAGGATTTAAGCAAATAGAAAGAGCGGCGGTGGCGGCCAAAGTGCAAGAGAATGTTGCCGATGGCTGACTCAACGGTCCATAGTCCAATCTGACGCCCCGCCAGGATCGATAAGTCCTCTACCAAGTCCTTGCCTTGCCTCGATAAACTTGAGCAAATATATTCTTTCATTTCATTTGGGTTTGACAACCTCACAATCGGGGACAAGGCCGAATCTCTGAAATGATTCCTTCTTCGAGCAGAATTGGCTCAATTGGCTGAGTACGGCGGGGATTGAACTCGATTCCCTCATAAATCCTCACCATCATCGTCCCATTTACTTGGATTGCCATGAACGCTAACATGATAACCACTAAAAATGGACCAAATGAGCCGGGAGGCAAAGCGCTTAAAATACTTTTATGACATTCTTTTTTTTTTATGGCCTCCTTAATATTATGTAAAAAGGGACAATGCCTGCTGGCCCCAGCTGCTACCGGGGCCGTCTGTCTGACCAACTTGTCTTTCAATCTCGTTAATCTCTGACATCGTCTTGCGCTGCTTCTTCAGACGGACGGATCATTAATCAGCCATTGGTTCATTAATTATTTTACCATTTATTACGCGATTGCTATATCCGTATAGAGACACACGCATCTAATGATTCTCTAAATTGATTTTCTTTCGAAGAAGTGAACTCTTGTGCAAATAGCCATTCCAGCCGTCAAATAGGACAGGAGGATTGTCAGAAATCTTAAAGATTGTGATAAACTCAATGACCAGCCTGCTGTTGATCCAAGATGATCTCTACTTTGCTACTAACGGATAAGTGACGTTTGCATCTACAGACTTTAGTTGTACTGTAGCCGGTCTTCAATCCGCATGGCGCAAAGCTATTATAAAATTCAGATTACCAAACTGCCACCGTTGTGAAGACAACTGCTTTCTACACGCCTAGAAGACAGGTGGTTGGTTCTACAAGTATGATGTACTCCAACTATAATAAATTTGTAAAAATAAATGTTTAAATATTAAATTTGTAATTAAACTTACACATTAATGTGAATACATATTCTCTAGTTTTCTATAACATATTTTCTTCATTTTTCAACATAAGTTTCTCGCGAAGAGGGAAGCATTTCACGTATATTTTCTTGAAAACGAAATTTCTTCTCCTTGGATATGTATTTCTCCTAAAAGAGAGTTCTCTCTATCTCCAAGGTATAACATGACGGCATTCGGTGATAATCTGGAGAAAGGAACTCTGACATTCCATGTTGAACCCCAGGAAGAAATCCGACTCTCCCGTTCCCACCGTCATTTTTTCAGGTCCCTCCTCCCCCACGCACCATCCTTTCCCTGCTAACCTGTTGGATCAATGTCGCGACGTTGCCGAGCAACAACTGCCTCTCCAGCCGCTATAGTGCACCTCTCCCCTCGAGATTTATTTGCTAGGCTTTGTTCACTTCACTCCCCACAGCGTTTTATTAAAATTTGTATATTTTCCAACTCACTGGTGGTATTCCCTTGGCTCCCCTTCTGTTCTTTTGATCTTTTTTTTTTTCTTGGTTAATCTTCCTTCTCTTCAAACCACTTGAGACGGATTACAGAGACTTGTGTGAATTACCTTTTCCGTTCTTTTCAGTGAAGATTGTTGTTTTATGGCTTGTAGTGGATTATTGACATTCCATTTGGGTCTTTTTTTTTGTTTCAGAATTCCTTGGTTCTATTGGAAATTTGACGCAGCCCAAGTACTTTGTCGTAGAGCCTAAGTCCACTTCAGGCATTCGAGGTAAACTAACTCCAAACTAACCATTTTGTATATCGCGTGTTGTAATATTGTCTTTGGATTTTTGATTGATAATTCCTTTTGATGTTCCAAAATAATATATGTTATTCTTTTTTAAAAAACCTAGTTTTTTCACGAAGTACATTGATAAAAGGTACCATTCACCTCAAGCTTCCATTCTCTCTTCGGTTTCTTCTTGAAAAACCCGTGTAGAATGGCCGTTGTTCCAGTCAGACAGCTACCTCCATTCCAATGGTACAACAAAGAGATCAAGCGCTAAATCCAATAGAGCTTCATTAATTTTGGTTGGTTTATGCAAATGTAGCTCCCACATCTTAAAGATATCTTGGTCGATGGCTTGATTAATTGAAGGGGGCCATCTCATTAATTAGCCCAATTGGGGGAGATTAAAGCCTTCTTTGGAAGCTGAGCGCTTAATTGTCAGCTCCCAGTAATCCAGGAAAACTCCAGGCAAGTTTCTTACTTCGTCCCTCTTTTCCGGTTAATTGGATTGTCCCATCTCTACCCCGTCAGTGTCAAATATTTGTAACTTTTGCTATAGGTTTTCTTAATCGACCCTAAAGAAGAGAAAGAGAGACTGATAATAAAAGGCAGATAATCTCAGTTGGAAAGAAAGGATCGTAACAAAAAAAAAAAAAAAAACAACGGGTAGAAGATAAAAATGACGATGATAAGGTAATCGGCGATGTTCAGCGGTATTTTCCTCATTCTCCCTGAATGTTGATGATGTCAAGAGACGCTCGCCGTCTTCTCAAGGCCATCGGTCGGTGTTTCCTCCACTCGATATTTGGCAATATGGAGGAAAGATGGCTCTTCATAAATCAAAAGTAAGTGAAGTAATAAATAGGACTTCGTCCTTGATTGCCTTCCTGCCAGTAGGCCGAGATACCTACCTGCCGCTACTCCCAGAAAACGATGGTATTGCCCAATGCAACCTGTTCAACCAGCAGCTTTTACAACCCAAGATAAGCAATGGCACCCTATGTAAAATAAGATCTGATAACCAGCCTAATTCCCCTCGGCCTAGAAGTAGGCTAAGTGTAATGGCTAGGGAACCCAAATGTCTTTTGTTTCGAAGGCGCCGATAAAGTCCTTTGTCCGGCTGGCTCGACACAGACCTGGGAACCAACCCTCCAGGGCCCGGATGTCCCCCCCCCCCCCTTCTATTCATCAGAAGGGCGCACGCACGCGCTAACGGTCACCCATTGTTCGTCTGACATCCTAAGAGCTCATCTTCTGAATCTTTTTTTTTTTAATATCTGCCCTGCTATAGCTTGCTGGCTTCAATGGCATCTTATCTCCTGGGGAACTAGCTCTATCATCATTGTTTGATGATGATGAATCCCAGCTACTGGCTTACACGCCTTTGTCTTGTACATTTCCTCCAGGTCAGGACTTTAATACATTCCTTAGTTCCCCTAAGTAGATTCCTAATTGGTACTACATGGCTGGTATATCTAGTACAGTTTATAGATATTAATATGGTTCTTCTTTTATCACAGTACCTCCCGTCGAATGGTTAAAACAATTTTTTTTTAGGAGAAACGGCGCTTCTAGTCGCGCAAAGGGAGAATTTCGTCCTATGAAAAAGTTAGTTACTCCTATTTACGTATTACATTTGAAAGTATAAAACCTGGAATTCTTGAACACAACTTGTCTATTTGGCCGGCTAATCGTACCGTGATTCTATCTACACTCGGGGAGAGGCAAAACCTTGGGGCCATCCGGTTAGGTAATAAATCCAAACACTATCAGGAGACTATGAAAAACATTCTCAATAAAATAGGACATTAGAGAAGTATTTTATTAGTATTATCCAAAGAAGAACACCCTTGATATACGCTACCTCGCTTGAATGACCTATCTATTGACACAAATTACTCTGAAATAATCTCGAAATTTCAATTTTGGCGTTTCTTTGATCAAATCTGTTTCCTATAAGAGATATCTTTCTAATCGCAATCCATAAGATTCAAAATTCAAATAAAAATGGCACATCTCTTGGATAGAAAAATAAACGTAAAAATAAAAAGTTTTAGTGAATGGTATTTTGACGATCTGAATGGAACAAAAACGTTCTTCGAAATATCTTCCATTAAAAACGCAGTTTATTTTCCGATACAAGGTGTGCCGTTTTTATTTGAATATGAGAGATATTTTAAACTTCTGTTATGATGATAAATTCTTAAATAACATCGACTTGTAACCAACCATGCTACTTTCGGCACGTGTAGGCTTAACTTACAGTAGAGGCAGTTGTAAACTTCTACCCAACACCATGATTATCATAACATGTAACCGTGTGTACTTACTTTAAACCTCTGCTCAACACCATTGATGAATTCTTCATTACTACTCTGGTCAAACATTGGTTGGTCAGTTGGGAAGTTCCTCGACAAAGCTGAGCTACGTCACGTATGAAGCAAGAGGAATGTCTATTGGAACATAAGACGCCAAATTTAGAAATGTACATTGATGGCCATATGCTCCCTGTCATTTAAATCTTCATTTTTCAACCAACCCACTTTTAAATCTCAGCGAGTTGACGAAAAAGAATCGAAATTGAAAATAAAAATGACTCTAAAGTCAAGTCTAACCCTCCCTACATTCAACCTTTCTAAAACTTCCTTTTCTTAAAAGGATGACGTATAGGAAAATAATGAAAACATATAAGAAAAAAAAAAAAACCATAATACATCATTCCTTGCATGAATAAAAATACTCAAAATCAAATTTCCATCTTACCCTTTCTTCCCCCTCAACCCGCAGCCTTCTCAATGTTTATCTTTAAAAGCTCCTGGTTGCAAAATTAATCCCCGCCAACTATTATCTTTTTTCTTCTTCGTTTTTCCCCCTCTTTCTCCCCAACTAGCCTTATTAAACCTGCTACTGGGCTCTGTATCCAAAATCAATTGACTAAAATGGAGTGGATAGTTTTTTTTATTTTATTTGGCCTCTTTAAAATTAAAATTTTGGAGACCTCTTTTGTTTCCATTAAAAAATATCTATAAATTAATGGGAATTTTTTTTTATTCACACACAAAATCTTATTGATTAGAAGCTAATATAAAACTTTTTCGTGGGGAGCAGTTTTTATTAAATTTTGCATTTTTTCTCTCGAATTACTGAATACATACAGAATATATATTCTAGTACTATTCCATATACAATCCAGATATAGATTTGCCTCTAAGAGTCTGCAAAGAGTGAAGAAGCAAAATTTATTCACATTCAATAATTATAACAATAATGTAGATATGCATTAACACAAAGACTAAGACAATTAATCTCATACCTAGATTTACGTGTAAAGTCCAAAGAAGACAAAAAGACGAAAAAAAAAAGTTTTTATTAAAATAAATTTTAATATTTTAATCTTCAAGCACTCTCAAACCCCTGTGGAAGGTGTGATTTTGAAAGTTTGTTCGAACATGTATTGATCGTTTATTGGTCCTTCCTATGATCATTCCAACATATATTTACATATAGTACATAGTTAATACAACAACAAAAACAACAAAAAAACCTTTATTAAGACACTATTGTCTTACAAGGGGATTGATTCCCCTGAAGGTTATATATGTACATGAGTGAGGAGGAAAAGCAATCCAGAGGGGAGGGGGAGCAATCAGCCGTTGTCTGTGGAGTTGAGCACCTCTTCTCTCATTTTATCAATCGCCTTGAAAAATTTAAAATATTTATAAACAAATGCTTTATCCAGCAGGAGAGCATTAAAGATTTTATATACATGTTGTTCATTGTAGTGAGCTAGCTCCGAAATTTCGCGAATTTCCAGTCTCTTTTCATGTAGGAATGGGCAATGGAATAGATAGTGGACCAAATTACATAGTTAATACTATAATCCCTTCGGCAAAATTATAAACAAACTATCTGAGGGTATATACATAACGGCCAATACAAGCTTTAGGCTCATCAGCCCTTCGACAGGTTACGCTAATAAATCTCTACCGTTTCAGTATCGTAGTTATACCTTTCGAAGGGCTTGTTGAGCTCGAAAGCGTGTATTGCCGTTATATATCAAGAGAGATTCTTCCCTTAGCGAATTGTCTTTTGTTTATAGTACATAGTTTTGAGGCCTTCCACACACCGTTGATTCTTCAACCGAAGAACGAGGTATATAGCAATGGCATTACTTAAGAACCTGCCATGGAATCCTGCCTAGAACTGGTATTCTTTCTCATAGGAAGGTGTTAGTTTTTGGTGATCAGGGTGGTGGTTGTTCATTGAATGATGGTTCATGGAACATATATGCATATAAGATTAATACAAGAGAAGGAATCACCAGACATCATCTTGAAGAAAGAATCAAAGTTTTCGGCGACGTGTTTCATTTATTTATGTTGTATAATCGGCAAGCTTTCGGACTATGTCGTCCTTCGACAGGCCTTTATTTTTAAATGACTGCCAAAAATGCAGGGAAAGGCAAAAACCATCTGAAGTCTGTCGATGTACGTCATATTCCGAAAGCTTGCCGATTATACAGCACAAATAAAATAAACTCTTCGCCGAAAACGTTGATTCCTTCTTCAATATAAGATTATACATTTTTAGACAGTCGTCATAGTGTGGTTTGTCACCTATGACTGGATTTCTATCCCGCACGTGATTTCTTGCCACAAAGCATTGCAGTAATTCCCAACTCGTGGTTAGTTGATATCGTCAAACGTTACAAACTCTTTCAACCAACCAAAACTTTTAAAATATCACACATTTTCCCTTTTAACCAATACAAATCTTGTTGGTTTGTTTAATCAGGTGTTTGCGTTAGTTTCAAGTTATTCTCTATTGATGGATATTCTGGTAGTTAATCATCCCTCACCTCATCTTTTCCCATTATACAATTGTCCATACATACTGCACATTTCAGCCATTTGCATATTTTGATTAACGCAGCCTCACAGCTAAATAGTATTCAAACACGCGATACTATTTACATATACAAACCGACGACTAAGACGTAAGTCATGCGGCAACCAACACTTAGATATCACATGGAGAGGAAATCCCTGATGACTTGCAACATCCTTATTACCTCCTTCCCGCCTTTTAAAACTTCGTCTGCGATTACTTTCTGGTATTTCCCGCCAATCACTCTTGTTGGCTTCTTATTTACATACTTTTCTGTTTTCAAATGTCCTGACAAAATTGTCATGTATCCTCCTTACTTGTATGGGGGGGCCAATCAAATTTCTAAATACCTGTTACAAGATAATAAAACTCGGATGTATACTGAAGGCATTTTCTTTATGAGATAAAGGGAAAAATCAAACAATCAATTCCTATTCAAATTTATTTTTAATATTTTCTTTCCCTGAAATCTCATCTTTTCATTTTTGCTAAATTATTTTTCTGCCATCCAAGTAATTCCTATAGCCCCTGTTTAACGTCTGGATTTTTATATTTCACACATTTTGCCGTTAGGATTCATTTCTATTGATATCTCTGATGTGTATTCTGAAATTTTATAAGATTTTTACCTCTTCAATTTTTTTTTGATAAAATTCATGTTAACTAAATAGCTAGCTTATAATAGCTTCTTCCTTTTCCACCTATTTGTAAAATCATTATTGAATAACATCCATAAACGGCTGATAACTTCCATTGTGTTTGTTATTGAAAAGAAATGGGATTTTGAAATACTCACAACCTGATTTAAAGGTTCTAAATATAGATTGAAATAACATAACAGGTTTCTGGAGAGATGTGTTTCTTTTTATTTAATGTGATCTCAAGCTTTCGGGCCTCTCTGTTCTTCTACAGAGTACATAAAACTTATAATAATAATAAACGCCGTTTATGTACTCCTGTAGAGGGGCAGGGATGCCCGGAAGCTTGAGATTACATTAAATAAAAAGAAACTCATCTCCAGAAATCTGTTGTATTATTTTAATACTCAACCTGCACTTTGTATTGAAAATTCTCGTGGATCTGTATTCTTATATCTATTATTATTTATTTAAGTAACCCAGGTTCCTGGAGCGTACAGAAGTCGCCAACTACCCGGGATGTCCTTCTGACCTAAGTCTTCTTGGATTTATATACAATGCCAGTGGAAGTCCAATTAATGAGGTGTCGCCAGGCAGATTTCTTTCTTGGGAGATTTTCTAGGGATGCTGGACATATGTTGGTGATACCTAGGAGAGTGGCTGTCTGGGATCTTTGGTATTGGAAGGTTGGGCAAGTGAAGAGGAGGTGGTCTACGGTTTGGTCTTCATCTTTGCAGTGGGGGCAAGTTGGGTCTTCTTTCGATACCGTTCTTATATCTACTAATTTATTTGTTAACTCCAAATTTTTAGCGTATCATTTTAAATATTTGGTTCAAGAGAGAGTTAGGCTGAACGTTATAGACTTTCACTAAAGTCTTCTACATGGTATTAGAAAATATAAATCAATCCCGAAATTCATATAAAATTTATTTTTCTTAAAATTATATAAATTACTTCAAATAAATATTTTACAAACATTGTTATAAATGCACAGAAGCAAACTTACTGATACAAAAAGAATGTTTTAAAGAAGCAATTTGTCTGCTACAAGGATGCATCTAAAAAGAGAGGAATTTCCGAGACAAAAAGAGATGAGAGGGGGCGCAACGCTGACATTAACGTGATGACAACTGTCAATCACTCTGACACAAATAGATCGGCTGTTGAAATATAAACCTTTTTTTTTCTTCTGGAATCTCTTTTGGTAAAAATCCTTCTTTCATAGGAAAAAATTTCGGTTGCCCCAGAAAATTTGCTAAAAATGGTTTTCTTTTTTCTTTAAGACCTCCGCACAAAAATTATAAAATGGCTTCTCATCAAAAAATGAAACTATGCGCGCAAGGAAAACATTTAATTAACTTTTTAAAAACTTCATTTAGCGAGGAAAGCAACTTGTCCTAAATTTACATGAAACATTTTTATAACATTTTGTTTGGTGCTGGGCACGATTCCAACCTTTTATATACAATTTAGATCAGCACTTCTTTAACGCCCATAAGATAGTGTTTTTACTCTATGTACTTGCAAATAAAAGTGACCTTTTCTCCTCTTCATATTTCTTTTTATCCTATAAGAATATAAACATCTATTCACATACATCCTCTATATTGAATAAATTAACTTAATTGAAGTCCTAAATATTCTCTTAGACTTTTTTTTAAAGAAATATTTCTTAAAGATTCATAAAGGATAGTAATTTAAAATGGTTTCTGAAGTGTTATGATAATGTATATACGTAGTGGTCACATTTTGAGTCTTAAAAAAACTTAATTCACAGAATAACTTGGGTTATAATGAATTAAAGTACAGCGAACACAACTCTGTGGTTTTTACAATCACATCAGACACGTTTAAAAAACCCATAATTATGAAATTTAAAAAATGTTTATTTTAAACAATACAGCCCTAATATATTACCTATAAAAATGATCAGCGTGAATATGTTTTAAAATTTTAATTCACAGCATAAATAGGATGAGCAACTTGAAAAAAAGTCTTATTTTTACCAACTTTAAAATTAAAATCTTAACATCACTAAAAAAAAGTGATATCAAATACTTAATCTTGTTATATTAGCGTATAGATGCTAATATTAGTTTTTAAGGTACATATTTTTATAACCAGTTATTTTTAAAGTTAAAACTTTTAGATGAAAAGAGAAAAAAAAAACCTGTTTCCTAACCCAATTAAAAATACTAACTACATAAAAATATAAAATTTATATTGGTTATTAAAAAATATTCGCTCATATACCTAAAATATTCATATTGGTTATTAAAAATATTCGCTCATATTATCTAAAAAATGATGATTGCCCATTGTTGTTAGATATAACAAACAAAAAGAATACTTTGCGAACGCCTGACACTGAGGTATCGTCTGCAAGCAGAATATTCCATCCAGGGATTTTGTCGTCTGATTACAAATTCCAACCTTCTGCTCGATTTTTTTTTTCGTCTAAAGGGATCTAGTTCTTCCTGTATCTAACAAATGTTAACTTGTTTTTGGCAACTTTTCTTTTCCTTATAGCCTAAAGGGTAGAGCTTTCATCTTCCCTTTATCATATAGGTTAAAATATTTACATATAGCTGTTTGCAATATTCGATTTGGGTGGCTGTTTACAAGAGTAAAAAGTTGTCGCTTTACATTAGTGAATTTTAAACTCTATATATATATCATATATATATTGGGATAGAGTGAATAAAGACAAACGCTATATAATATTAACCGAAATAGTCACATCACACTGAAAATTCCAGAAATACATAAAAGAGGTCTATCATAAATACCAAATTATTCCTGCGGAGAAACTGAACAAACTGCTCTTCACTTTATCTACGACTGTCTGAACTTTGCAGAAGTGAGACATCGATTGTTCTCTGATCTAAATGATTTAATTCTCTTACAATAGCCACTTAGTCTATATAAATTTTATAAACTCTGTCGATTAACACATGTGTAAATTTGTAAATATTTAATTCTAAGTTCTAATTTGTTTGTTTCCTCTGTAATAGACGAAAATATTTCAATATCGCGCCTGGTTGATTGATAAATAAATAAAATAAATGGAATAAAATTGATTTTAATATATTGTAAATATGAAGTACCAGCTACAGTAGCTATTAGTTTAGTTTATTTCGACTTAGAGCGCTATGTCCCCCTAGGGATATTTGCACTACAAAGGTAAACTAAACATTGAAAGGAAAGAAAGAAAGATATTTGAAATATGTACAAAAATTACTATGCAAGTTTTAGTTAGATAAAAAGAGAAAAAATATCAACACAATTGAAATATGTACAAGAATTAGTATGCAAGTTTTAGTTAGATGAAAAGAGAAAAAATATCAACACAATATGTACAAAGGGTTGATATACAAATATAGTGAAATGAAATGACAGTAGCAGCTATGTTAGACATAAATGTCGATGGAACACTAGCAACAAGAAAGAAGAGGAAGTACCAATAAATATCAATTTGACCCCAAATCGCTGAAAACTAAAGATTACAAAGCAGTTATGTAAATTGCACGAGCACCTGTTGTGGGAGCCACCGCCGAAGATATTGGCAGGGGTCACTTCCGGGATGGTCAGTCACGCCGCTGCCGTCTGCTTCCAATCCTTTCTGATGGCGTTTTTTATAATCCCCCCCGCTGCTTCCTCCTCTCGTAGGTCCTCCCAGTGGCGGCGACATTCTCCACTGTCGTCTCTCTGGCATGGTCACGATCGGTATCTAGGTAGTTTGTTTGCTACTGGTGAGCATTGTCTCACCCGCTCCATTCCTACATCCTGAAAGAATATTCGAACTATTCAATCTGATTGTGAAGTATGAATTTTCCTGTAACGTTCAGGGCCTTTTTGCCATTCGATCTGAAAGCAAAATGTAAAATCTTGTTAGGTTCGGACTTTTTTGTAATGTAAAGCAAACACAAATACGATATTATACTCAATTATTGTAAATTCAATTGTGATTCAACCATTTAGACAAAAATGTTTTAAATATAAATTGATAGATTGATTAGCGTACACAAATTAGTTTACTGTTCTCCTTATCTGTTCCTAAGTTACATTGGAACATATCCCTATTATAGTCTCCAAGGACCAAAACTTGACGATGACTTGATGTAAACTGACATTCCTCCCGTAGCGCATGGTTATTTATTTATCTCTTTTAATACCTTTTGATTTACAGCTCTGATCCAATTTTTATCCATATTGTCACACATATCTATAATTTCATTTTATAAAGTAACAAAAAAAAGTATCATTTAATTAATAAAATTATCAAATACGATAAAATTATTGAGATAGAAATTATTTTGGGATATCATATGTTGTTGTTAGGTAAGAAGAATTCATTCGTTGTTGTTCCTTTCTCCATTATTCTATTCTGCCAATAAAGCTAGGTGTTTGAATGGAAACTGGATTTGGTCTACGGAGCCATGAAGACAACTCTACTTCCCAAGGTGGGGGAGTGACAATATTGTTGTAGCAATTACTCGAACGTTTATAGAGCGGCATAGATTGTTGACCTGTCAAATTGGTGTGTTTTATGATTTAAAACATGATTGGTCCTCCTCCCTCCCTTCATGTCTTCCTGTACTGACGACACAGTGTGTACCCCGCCTCAAACTACCGCCGCCGCCATGTTAAGCGCCGATGTTTGAACGGTCGCCCCTCCCTGGACAGCTCAAGTGGACGGCGCTTCTTTTCAAACACTCACCTCTTGTTGTTTTCTTGTCAACCTCTGGTGGCCTCTCTTTCTTCCATGGAAGTTCCTCTCAATATATTATCTGCCGAACGTCCGGTTCCAATGGAATTGATTACTAAGCTTGTCATCTTTCTGGAGACTCCTTCTTTTTTAGAGTAAAAATCTTTGTCGTGTTCATTTTAAGGTATCGCTGTTTTGTATACCAAATGGAAAATTTGGGATAACCAACAAAGAGGTCTTTGTAAATATTAATAATAACTCGAATCTGTATTTATATATCAGCAACCATACAACAACACAACTCCAAAAAGTCAAAATAAAGAATTATATAGAGCAGAATTGCCGATTTTTAAAATAGAAACTTCGCCTTTTCATGGCTAAGAGAATCAATGGGAGGATTTTAAAAGATTATAAATCTTTCATATGATGCTTGTACAATTCTCTCTACAAACTGGAAGATTTCCGCGAGCTGAGACCAGACTATGTTTTGTGGGAGTTCTCTAGCTAGTCTTTGTCGATTTCTCTTTTAGAATCATTTAAATTTTTAGCGTGGTCTTTGTATGGTAATGTGCTAAAATAAAGATTTATTATATACAAATATGCAAATCAATGTATCACACAATAGATTATAAACACGATACTTTATTGTAAACCTGGAAGATTACGATCATTGATCGACGAGCCTAAAACCAAATTCTATATATCATCCTGGCCATATGGGTCGCCTGTTGTAGAACCGACGCCTGGGAACAATAAAAAGCCAGTACCTGGCACATTTTCCGCCTTCCCTGAGAAAAGCATTTCACCATCCTGACCAAAGCAATGTTCTCGAGGCGCATTTCTACTTGTAATAACCCACATTGTAGCGGCTTCAAGACAATGGCCTTGAAGGAACAATGGCGGTGGCAAGATAAGGAAGGACCTCCTCTAATGACATTAAGAACTGCCGCGCGCAGGAATCTTGCTGAGGCAGTCCCTTCTGATTCAATTTGCATAAAGGCTGTCGCTCGCTTACCTCGAAATTTCTGGCTTCAACCTGAGGGTGTTTTGTCTTCATTTTATTCCTGGAAAACCTTGTTCCTCAGGACTTGCTTAGCTGACTTCACATCTTTTGTTTGGAATATTCCACTGCTTAACGCCGGCTATTCACCGGATAATTAGTATTTTTCCCCTACATATTTGTATATATCCATTTTACATATTGGATTTCTAGTGCTCCCCAGCCGCACACTCAGCTGTATTCTACGGAAGAACAACGCTATCTAAGCCAATCACCTTCAGTCTTTATAATCCTCCGTTCAAATTACCTTCAATAGGATATTTTTAGGTGACGTTTCGAGCTGTTTGACAATTAGAAAGGCTGCAGCGTCATCCCTCTGGGCGGAACCTGTGATGTTTCTTGCGACAGGGGCCGCCATAAAAAAGGGCGGTGGGCATCATCAAGTGTTATTGGGGAACTTTTATTGCCTTCCCCTCCCTTGTTGCCACTGTGAGGCAATAATAGCCGCTGTACAGCAGCAGCTAGCTCTGTGTTGTTTGTTCGACATTGCCTTGTTGTTACTTCATGTGTTTACACATACTCCGCTGAGAGGGTTCACCACAGACAGGCCTTCCTAATATTTTCCTCACTACAGTAAGAAAAAAAGAAAAGGAGTTTAACAAATAGAAAGTGTTTTCATATTAAACCATTTTTAAATGATCTTACAAATTATTAAGCACTTTTTGCATCTTGTTCATAACTATCCTTTTACAATGGATAGAAAATATATCTATTTTCACGTGATGGATGAATTTTTTGGGCGAAATCGATGAAATTAAGAATAAAATTGAAAACACTTGTGATCTCAAGATGACGCAAAAAGAGTGAGAGAAAACAAAGATCAAGTAATAAAACGATTTAAAAAAGCTTATCATACAACATAATCTTGATGGCCAGCTATCTTCAGTAGTTTCTGCTGAATAACATTTGGTTCGATGTCTTCGGAACGATGGCCAACCAGTCAGTCCTGTCGCACATTCCAGCGCCCCCACGGAGAAAAGAAAATCGCACGGTCAATATTTGAAGAGGAAGAAGGTCGTCGGGCTAGGTACGCCCAGACTGTCCGTCACTCACTCAGCCACATCACACATCTCTTCTTTTGTTCCTTGGAATCTTTAAACCACCTTCCAATTGATACATTTGGGATTTTATGGAAAATACCGAAAAAATTCATTGCCGAAGAATATATTTTAAATCCCAGTATGTGTAGAGGGTTATACCAGAATCTTAGTACTGTAAGACATCGTCTTCAATAATACGATCTAGAATGTTCATGTTTCATTGAACTGATGTCCAATTAAACATTAAATATATTCACTTGATCAATTATTGAGGAATAAATAGAATTGTTCATCACTGAGGAATATTGTTTGAATTCCCATATTTATTTGGCGCTAAGGTAGATCATCTTTGTTCTTTAAAACTTCTGTTTTTTAAATTAAAAGTTAAGTTTCATCTTGCTGCACAATGTAATATACAAATGTAACTCTTTAATTTAGTAATCAGATCAATTAACGTTGAACTGCAAATTTTTGAAAGTCATAAATTCGGAATATAAAAAAAAAAGTGACTTTTCTAACTAACCGATAGTTGAGTTTGAAATGGTGAGATGTGTTCGCCCTTTAAGCAAGCCAGCAGCAGCCAATGGTAGAGAGCGAGCTGTTTTAACCAATCATTGAGGGCGCGCCATTAGATGTTGTGACCCTCTTAATTGATCTCCGTGGAATGCCATGAAAAAGAATCGCGGAACTTCATGATTATACTCCACCCTAGGGCGGGTGCTACTGCTGGGGGGATACGGTTGACGACGTTCTGGTCGTCGTATTCCTTCGATCGAGCAACCCTTCGTAATTGAGAGTTTAATGCATTTCAATGGTTTACCCTGGTAAATCCTTTTTTTGTTTTTGAAACTCATGGAAATTGTGTTCGCTAATTTCCCCACTTAAAGCATTGCTTTATACTTAGCTCTTCGATATTATTCCGCGCGTTTTATAGCCCGAAGAAAATCTTCAAACTTGAAGATTCGAAAGACGTCATAAATCCAGAACTCATCGAACACGATTCGCATAGATTATTGTTTCTAATCAAATCTCTCCGAGTGTTCTTTGCCACTTTACAACAGCTTAGAAAGTTTTTTTTTTTTAATTATACTAGTTCGCTTTTCATAGGATAACGGTGCTTCTGCTTTAAGTCTCTATTGAACACCGCATGATCTGTAATTATAAAATTTAAGACGAGAAGTTTGTGAAATCCAAACTTTCTGTTCAATTGGATGCATATTCCTGGATCTACCTCATTGATGTGTTATTGATAGAGCTCTTCACATAAATATTACAGTCTACGTTTATTTTTTTTGTATGAAAATATTATCACCTCATTTCAAACTTTTGTTACTTAGGTTAACACATCATATATTTTCAAACTATGCTTGATGTACTTTGCTCCTCCCTTCCATTTCTATCTATATCCTTTTAATGTTGCATTGTATCTTGGTGCTATTGGTGTATCGTCACTCTAAACCTATTTGGTGACAAAACTTGCGAGTTCTTTACACATTTTTCTTAAACTATTTAGCCTATGTTAGAAGTGCTATGGATTACATGTCACATGTTCCCACCGGGATATTCGTCCTTGGGGAGTTCTCTCCACCACCGCCGCGACACTTTCTCCTTATAAAGTAATTAGGCAGTAATTAATCACGGGCCACCGCGTTCTTTTATTAATCCTCCCTCGACATACACGTCGTGCTATTGATTGCGAGAGAAACACAACTATAAAATTGCGATAGCAGTATGATTTCTACTGATTGTTTCCCCTGTTGCCACGTTTCTGCTCTCCCGTTGTATATAGCACAGCTTAACGCGTGGATTAGGAACAGTACGTTATTTATTACGGACATTTACATGTGTCCCCCCAGACGTGATGTTGAGATTTCGAATCTGTGAATTGATGAGATACTGGGTCATCTATAAGGAGGGGAAGAAGCTAGGCCAATCTACCACCACGAGGCATCTATAAAGATCAAGATTGGATTAGGTACGCAACGTCGCTAAGAAGGAATCCAGGACGCTTTATAAAAAATCACACAGCGTGGTGGCTAGTCATCCAGAAAGGGAATTGTAGTTAAAGAAGCGCTTAAGAATCAAGGGAGTATAAAAAGTTCTTTCATTAGCTTCCCGAGCTTGCCCCTCCTCGCGGGGCGACCATTTATTTGTGTGGCACAGTGATAAATACTCGACGGCTTTAGAAACATTAATAACAAAATCCAAACTGTTACCTTCCTTTCATTCCGCGCTCTTCTTGACAAAAAAAAAAAAAGCCTATTTCCTTCCCATTATCTAAATAAAATGATAATTTATTTTTAGCTTCTATTTTTTTTCCTCTTCGGTTTCTCTTGGCAATCCTTGGCATTTCCTGATCCACTTGATTTGTTACCAGGTGAGGAACTGTCTTCTGTGGAGAGATTTTATTTAAATCGCCAGTTTTTCCTTTCCAGAATTGATATTCCCCTGTGTGTGCGCATCTATATAGAATGCTATATATTTTCTTAAGCCTCTCGCTTCTTTTTTTAACGTTTTTTTTTTAAAATAATTATATATTTCTATTTAACTTACCTTAAATACTCCATTTATTTTAAAATTTCCTCAATATGTTACACACCTTTCTCTTCTGAAATTTGTACGTTTTCCTCTTTAGCTCTTTAGGAAATGGTGATCATAACTTTGTGAGCATTATACTTCATCCTGGCCATTTGTAATCCACATTTCAAGGTGACTTGAAACGTTCTACATACAATTCTCACGAGTTTCCATCGGTTTGTGTAAAAGCAAATATCTCTATCTCAAAGCTTGCGTGCTGAGGCCTCTTTAGAATTCCAACGTCGTCCAATCAACCTTGGGAGTCGAAGAAGGAAACGTATCCTCGTTCAGAGTGAAACTATCAGCGCAAAATAAAGTTTCCCTTGAGGAACTCTGAAATAGGTATCCATTTCAGGACGTCGCTCCATTATTTCAGGATTGTTGAACTTACTTTCCTCATTACCTTCCTGTCATTCCTGTGACATTACTCGAGATGTTGACCTACATCCACACCATCGAAATAACCTCTTAGATACATTAATAACGAACGTCATCTCTTTTATATCGATAAAACGAGGAGCTTTCGAAACATTTTACTTTCTCTGTGTCCAGATTGATTCACACTAGGTGTCACAATGTCTGTTTGAGCAGAGAAAGGGAAAATTCTGGAAGCCTCAATCAAAGTCGGTCAAAATAAAAATTTCATTCGAATGTCCTTATTGATGATCGTGAAGATAGAGGCAGCCTGGCCGGCATTCATAGTTCTTGAAAAATTAAAGATACTTCGGTCAGTAAATCTTTTTATTATCTCGACGTTTTGACAGAAAACTTTTGTCCTCGTTAGGAGCAAATAAAAATTAAAGCATTTGGCAAGGAGTTAAAAATTAAGACCTGACGAGGACAAACGTTTTCTGTTGAAACGTCGAGATAATAAAAAGATTTATACTGGCCGAAGTATCTTTAATTTTAATATTTATTGATGATGTCTTTGTGTGATATCTTAAAAGTGTTAAAAGGATCTTATGTTTCTTATTCACATTAAAAGTGTTATTCCTACAAACCCAAAGATTCACACATACGCGGGATTCCTTTCTAGAAGGAGGATGTCCCACGGTGGAATGCTCGTCCGTCCGTCAAATCATTAGTACACACCGCGGGGTGCTCATTGTTTGGTCGCTCCTAACGTGACGCCCATTACTGCTGCTGCTGCCCTTTTTGAGCCAATTGTACCTAGCTTGTTAGACAGCCGTCGTCTTTGTTTTCTTCCATGTCTTCTTACCTCGCGGGGGGATAGACAGACGACTCGACGGAGGTGGCGCAAGTACACGTGGTCGTGATGAGCAATTAGCGACTACCTTTTACTGTAAATACATCACCTGTCTACACGTGTAGGAAGAAGCTCGACTTTTACATTTATAGGAGGTACCTGAGCCTCATTCAGCTATTTGCATTCACTTGTGGGGTTGAATTTGTGCCAGAATCGGGGGCCATTAAAGCAGAAAAAAAAATTTTCAGATGTGGGATTCGATTCCAAGTCGTGGTTTTTTAAGATCAGCAGTGTTTGTCTTCTACCAACTCTAAGCTAATGTAAATATCGGAATGCTGATGTGAACACACAAGATCAACAGTGTTTGCGCCATTCTTCTACCAACTCTAAGCTAATGTAAATATCGGAATGCTGATGTGAACACACAAGATCAACAGTGTTTGCGCCATTCTTCAACCAACTCTAAGCTAATGTAAATATCGGAATGCTGATGTGAACACACAAGATCAACAGTGTTTGCGCCATTCTTCTACCAACTCTAAGCTAATGTAAATATCGGAATGCTGATGTGAACACACAAGATCAACAGTGTTTGTCTTCTACCAACTCTAAGCTAATGTAAATATCGGAATGCTGATGTGAACACACAAGATCAACAGTGTTTGTCTTCTACCAACTCTAAGCTAATGTAAATATCGGAATGCTGATGTGAACACACAAGATCAACAGTGTTTGCGCCATTCTTCTACCAACTCTAAGCTAATGTAAATATCGGAATGCTGATGTGAACACACAAGATCAACAGTGTTTGCGCCATTCTTCTACCAACTCTAAGCTAATGTAAATATCGGAATGCTGATGTGAACACACCAATTATTGCAGCGTGGTAGTGTTGTGAGGAATGCTACCGTAGATATAGACTGAACTAGTGGCTTCAAGTATCTCTAATTTAAACCATTTCTAACCCTCATATTGAGGACTAACCAACAATCTCCCCAGACTGGCCCGTTGACAGTCAACACGGTTTTGGCTGGCTTCCACCCATTGATCATACTGGGGAATCCAGAAAGTTGCGACCATCTTGGCAACAAGTCCCGGGTGTTGTTTGCTAGTAATTACAGAATGGCAGTGTACAGTAATGTCGTAACATAATAAAAAAACATTAACAACAACAAATTAATCAAATTTTTGTAACCATTAATTTTTACAGAGATAATGAACTAAGGCTGAAAATTCTCGTATCCTATTATTGTTGGTTGGAATTATAGTTGGAATAGAAATTTAGACTAATTGACATCATCATTTTACTCCGAATTGAACATTTTAGGCCATTCACTTGTTGGATTCGGGAGATCTAGCGACAGTTTACTTTATTCGATAAAACTGGGCCACCAGCTAACCAGCACGGCCCTGTATACAACTCGTGGGTTGATCTAGTTGCTTAATTTGATCGAATAAAGAAATAATTCTAGAAATGTCTTAAGATCTCGTGATTTTTACATAGAACCAGCGATCGATGTAGATTGTCTTCCACCTCCACAGGGCGTCACCTAAACGTCAAAATGAAAATGGCTTCAATTTCTATTCAATGATTTAGCAATCCATTTTTGTAAAACCAATTGTTATAAAACCAATCGCAATGTGCGGGGAGAAATAAGTCCAGTCCACCGGATTTGTTCGAAGCCGTATCTGGCGGAAACCATTAGGCAGATTGTCGAGCGGCATTATAATACTGGCTTCTTCTTCAGTCCATTGTGCGACAGAATTGTAAATTTATCGCATCTCCTCGCTCTTTTTAACTATGTGCATTCTTTAATGTCGTCGTCGTCATCCACTCTGAATCTCATTATTCTTTAATCAAGGGAAAGCTAGGTCCAAGTTGTAGGTCCAAACAATAGGTTGGCGGGCAGGCAGGACAAAATACCATCCACTTACGAACCAAGCTACCTAACAAGATGGTAAAAAAGGGCACTTAAGTGAAATTTGGAAGTGGCGGGACAATGGGCCGGTCGATGGTGGCAGGTGTGGGGAGAACACCTCCGGGGCATACCTTGCTTTATTTGCTGATCGCCTTGTAGCTGGTAGTACTACAGGGTATGTTGTTACTAGCTGTGTAGTACTACAGGGTATGTTGGTACTGTGTAGTACTACAGGCGTACAGACTTCGGTCTAGGTAGCCCGCTATCCAATGGTCTCTAGTACTGAAGATGAAATACTTAAAAGACCTGAGAACTTCGGTTCTATAAGTAAATCAACGCAAGGAGTCTTGTGTGTTAGAAATGAATTCGCCAATTCTGCGTCTGTTTTCATGGAATGAATTCATGTATACGAATTGTTTTTGTTCATGCCAAACTTTTGTTGATAATTTAAGTTTTCTGAAAAAAAAAA
This sequence comes from Cordylochernes scorpioides, assembly GCA_030710605.1. Lineage (NCBI taxonomy): Eukaryota > Metazoa > Arthropoda > Arachnida > Pseudoscorpiones > Chernetidae > Cordylochernes > Cordylochernes scorpioides. The sequence continues at coordinate 164,599,030 of CP092865.1, read as the reverse complement.
TTACAAAAGCTATTTTCAAGATGTCAAGGAGGGTGTTGCCAGAGAATTCTATTACAAATTGTTGTTACCAAACACATTTTAAAAGTATTTGGAAACATCTTCGCACTCTTTGACAATTTGTATCGAGGAATTCCGAAAGCTCCAATAGTGTTGTTACTCAACAACACTCGATCATGTCACCTTGGTGGACGACGGCGGTGGCCACGCCCTGCTGTCTTCTTCCTTCCTCCCTCTGCGACGACAGCTGGTACACTGACCTCCGCCCAGCTGTAGCCCCTCCCTCAGCACTCCAGCTGTGACCCTTCACCTGGTAGCATGACCCTCCAACGTATAGACTTCAGCTGGTAGCATGACCCTCCAATGTATAGACTTCAGCTGGTAGCATGACCCTCCAATGTATAGACTTCAGCTGGTAGCATGACCCTCCAATGTATAGACTTCAGCTGGTAGCATGACCCTCCAATGTATAGACTTCAGCTGGTAGCATGACCCTCCAATGTATAGACTTCAGCTGGTAGCATGACCCTCCAATGTATAGACTTCAGCTGGTAGCATGACCCTCCAATGTATAGACTTCAGCTGGTAGCATGACCCTCCAATGTATAGACTCCAGTTGGTAGCATGGCCCTCTAAAAGAAGCTTCAGCTGGTAGCATGGCCCTCTAAAGTAAACTACAGCTGGTAGCATGGCCCTCTAAAAGAAGCTTCAGCTGGTAGCATGGCCCTCTAAAAGAAGCTTCAGCTGGTAGCATGGCCCTCTAAAGTAAACTACAGCTGGTAGCATGGCCCTCTAAAAGAAGCTTCAGCTGGTAGCATGGCCCTCTAAAGTAAACTACAGCTGGTAGCATGCTCCTCTAAAGAAGAATCCATTTAGTTGCTTGGCCCTCCAAAGTATAGACTCCAGTTGGTAGCATGACCCTCCAATGTATGGACTCCAGTTGGTAGCATGGCCCTCTAAAAGAAGCTTCAGCTGGTAGCATGACCCTCCAATGTATAGACTCCAGCTGGTAGCATGGCCCTCTAAAGGAAACTACAGCTGGTAGCATGACCCTCTAAAGTAAACTACAGCTGGTAGCATGCTCCTCTAAAGAAGAATCCATTTAGTTGCTTGGCCCTCCAAAGTATAGACTCCAGTTGGTGCATGGCCCTCTAAAAGAAACTCCAGTTGGTAGCACGACCCGTCAATGTCGAGACCCTAGTTGGAATCATTGCTGATTTCTTATCTACAGCTCATCTCCAGCTGAGGCCTTTCCTACCTCAATGTTAGTATAACAGCTATGGTATGCCTGCCAATGTAAACTCTCAAACGCAGCCAACCGAGGTAGTTAACAACACTTGTAAGTAAGGTAGCATGCAACTTGCTCAACCTCGGACTTGAATAGACAATCTGGGTCGTTTCAAGGGAATCAGGGTTAATACGGGAGTCCTTGCGTCAGCCATTGGGTCCGGCGGTCCACTTCTATTGACTAGACTATTGGTGCCAAACCCCGCCTGTGTCCGTTGTGCAAGGCCAAGCTGATTCCTTAATTGAGTCCTTCAATGGACTCCTCTACAGTATGTAATCTCCCCTGATGTATTGGCCAGGGATAATCACGGCAAGTAGTATATACAGCGCTCTTGTAGACAACATTTTGACTACAAAACAGCCTTAGTATAGAATTTTGAGTATACTCTTCCCTTCTTCCTTTATACTTTCCTTTAACATTATAGATATCGGGAAAAATGTCCCCAACACCATCGAGCCAACTGGTAGAATGGAAAAGGAGAAAGATAGCTGGGGACGTTTTCAAGTAGAAATCTGTGACATATATTTGTATTATTATTATTATTTTTTAAATTTTAATTTGTTAAAATGATTTATCAGCATTATTTTCAAGGAAGAAAAAAACACCAATCTTGACAACATCTATCCTAATAAATATTGAAAAATCCTGCATTCTCTAAAAAAAGACATCGTTCAAACTACACAGAGAAAATTGGCTCATATTCTAAATTGAGCCAATTGGTAAAAATGTGCCAATAAAACCCCACAGAACATCCACATATCTATATATATAATATTTATTTAAATATTTAGAAAATTTCGGATGAACATATTAAATAAGAATGACTCTAAATACATTAAAATATTTAATAATACATTTTAAATCGATTATATGATATAAATACGTTTTAATTTGCATAGATAAGTTCCCCTGGATTACTCAACAAGGGGCCTGCCAACTCCCCCTAGGTGAATTCCCCCGAAAGAAGGGCCGGAAGTCATGCCTCCATTTTATTTATGATTTATTTATTTATTTATTGCCAAACGTGCTCCCAGACCTGAATATAAAAGGGTTGCTAAATTCTTGTTCTTCTTGTGCTGTGGCCGCCTTGATTTAGGGGGTTGCACCTCTGCATCTGCCTACTTAGGCAACAAGGATGGATGTCCTGCCTAGCTATGGCTTGTTTATTGGCGCCCAACATGTGGCCGTTTACTTTCTCTCCCTGTGGTTCAGCAAGTCTTTGCTCAATATGCCCTGACCTCATCCCATATGACTGACACAGCACTGGACATTATGAACAACATTTTTACAAAGTGTGTGACTCCCTTGTAATCTTATAGAAATCTTATACACAGAGAAGTATTAAAAATAAAAAAGGCATATCCTGACCAGGAGCACATGTGCTTTTCAGAAGGCAGAGCGCCATCTGGTGGAACAGAAATCAACTATTCATTGATTTAGCCCGTTCCCTGATATTTAGCCAACCTAATTTCTTGATAAATCAAGAAAAGCCATCCACGAACACGTTTCGCGCTGTTGGCGCTCGTCAGCGTGGAGTATGTGTAAAAGTTAATGGAAAATTCAATAAAATGATTTTTTTTTAAATTTCGCAAAGTTCATCAAAGAAAATTTGCATATCTTATAATGCATAGTGATCCCTTGTGATCATATAGAAATCTTTACAAAGAGAAGTATGTGCAAAAGTTAAAGGAATAATCAATAAAATGATGTTTTTTTTTTTAATTCACAAAGTTTATTAAATAAAATTTGCATATCTTATATTACATAGTGTACTAGTAATATGTAAATACAAAATAAAGAAAATACGACACTTAATTTTATGATCAATGTTTGTGCAATCATGTATAAATATGATCTACTAAAAAGACTAAATATAGTTATTATAATTTCAATAAAATCATTTTGTTCCTTAACTTTTGAATATCAGTGTATAATTTTTTAGTTGAAGAACGTCTCTAATCCATACAGTTGAATGCTGCTGTTTGGTTACTGCCATTAATTGAGAACAAAATCAACCGAACACGCTGATTTTGGCTAATGTCCTTTCTTGTATTAACAAGATCTTTTGAAGCTGTGGGCCATCGTCCGTATGGTGCAGGGTTTTCGATCCATTATTTCTACATGCTTCATCACAATTTAATAGAAGGGGATTTGTGCGTGTAAATATGCCATCCTGATATTCTTTTCTAAAGATTTCAGCTCATTATATGCAACTATGTTTATAAAAGTAACGAAATATTCGCATTTACAAGAGAATATTCGAATATATTGGCATTAAATAGAGAAGGCTATGTATCAAACATGGCTGGACGTACATTTGTATCCCACACCGGCCTCATTAGCCCAGCTGATAACCCTTTGTGTCCCCCGCCAGGACAAAGCCAGGACTTTATCTGCCATTATGCCTAGGCTAATTAACTGTGATAACTCGGGGGGCATTTTTCACCATGTGGGGATCACCTCTGCAACACTTCCCCTTTCATACAATAGAGGGCACAAATGGCTGGTAATCGACAAATGTCCCCCTTTCCTCGAGTCATTTCTTTTTACATAGTGCTTTAGTAGTACGTACTGAGTATATCACAGTGTTAGCAATATGCTCAGTGGATTCCTGTACATTGGATAATCCGCCAAATTCCGACTTAACACGATTATCAATAATATAAATATTTGACTTGAAGTACACCGCTATCTGTATAGGTCGGCAAACTGCGGCTCGCCAGCCACATGCGGCTCTTTGGATATGAATCTTTAGTTCCATACGTAAATATTATTTATGCGAGGATATACTATTTATTGTTGGCAATAAAACATTTTGTGGCTCTTTGAAATATTGTAATTTTAACTCTTCCGACTCAAAAGATTGCCGACCCCTGTTATAGAGGAATCTAAAGCTTCTGTAGACATGTGCTATACATAGTGATTGAGTTTCTTGGATCCTAGTATTCATCAAGGTATAGGGACAAGTCAGTTATATTGAAGAAGGAATTAAAGAAACTCTTCGCCGTAAACTTTGATTCCTTCTTCAAGATGATGTCTGATGATTCCTTCTCTTGTAAGTCAGTTACAGGTTGCCATTCCTTAGGACTTTCACCAACCATTTGGTTGCCCATATAGGATCAGAGAGTCCTGAAGACATGGTGTTTCAGTCAAAGATGCTGTTTTAGATCTGTTCAATATATATGCTGTTTAAGATCAAACTTAGAAAATATTTCAGGATTATATCTGAAGAGGTCCTCAATTTCCCTCTTTCAGATTTTGATCAATTTTGATTCCCAGAATCGTCTCAATCTTCTTGAAAGGCTAGTTTCCAATATCCTTATCTTCAACGCCAAACCATCAAAATTTTGATGATTAAATAACACATTGCTGCATATTTTCGTTTTTTTTTTCTTTGTACGATTTCAAAAATAGAATACAGTAGAACCCGCTAGAAGACACCTCTCCACAAAGGACAGTTTTCATTTGCATAATTACCATTTTTACAATTTAGAAACTCTCCGGTAAGAGGAAAACTCTCCCTAAAGGACACTTTGACTCTGAAATTAGGTGTCCTTTAAAGGTAGGTTCTACTGTATAATACGTCTTTAAGTATTTTCTTCATTAACGCATTTAAAAATATTTTAAATATATCCACACCATTCTAAAAAAAAGAAAATAAATTTCCATATTGGAAATATATTTCTCGTATTTTAAACGCATCTCTCTTCAAAGTAGTTAAGATTTTTATCTCCATTCTATAGTTTGTAATTCGGTAATTTGAAAGAAAAAAGGATGAGGAAAAAAGAAAGATAACGGAAATTGCTTACTCTATAAATTTAAATTTCGAATAAAATTTGCTTTTCGAATTCTTTTACAATTTTATATAAGAATAGATTTCTCTTTTTATAATTTCCCTTTTTTTCTGAGAAAATATTAGCAGTTCTTTCTCTCTCTCTCTTTTTTCAATTTTAGTTTTATAATTTGTGCCATAAGAAATGTTTTTATAAGATATTTCTCTTTGTGACACGTTTGTTGTTTTCTTTTTAAAATTCTTGAAACTTAAGCAAATATTTGAAATATATTAATGTAAATTTTTCGAATATATTTATATCGTCCCTCCCCACTTTACATATATGATTATATTATGATGCATTAGCGCGCCATCTGTTATGAAAATTCGAAACTATCATAGACGCGTATGATTCTTTTAAAAATTAAACAATTTCTACTGATCTTATCGAAAAAATGCAATATAACAGCGGTTTGGTAGATTAAACTGGCGAAACCGCTGGGAGGGTTCACCACTGATGAATCAGGCCCTCCCATTAATTTTTCCATAGCAGTAAGGGTAGTAGAAATTGTTTAATTTTTAAAAGAATCATACGTGTCTATGATAATTTCGAATATTAGATTATGTATGTTTTTAAAGAGGGATTTCATATTTCTCTCTTTAGCTTATAAATAACGTGACATAAGATTGTTAAAATGATAAATTGATTTTAATTTAATGGATCTAATGTGTATAGGTTTCTATAAAGAATAAAAAAGACTTTGGGTTTTCTATACTTAGCAACTGAAGTTTCACAATTTTACAATATTAGATAAAAGATAGAGCATATTTAGATTTTAAATATATTTTTTAAAGAAATCACATTTCTCATAGCCAGTGTTACTAAATCCTTCTTTATATAAATAATTAAGAGATCACAGAAAATCTCTTTCTCTTTTCTCAATAGTTTATATCTTGAAGTTTTTTGAAATTGAGTTTTTAAGGATGACGTATTCTTCAAACTATGCTGCTACTAGCCGAATGACCCGGGCAACGCCCGGGGTTTACCCGATTAAATGCTTTTATTCAAATACTATTCGTTACAATTATAAATTGGCGCCGTGGATGTCATTCTTGTATAATATATAAATGAGTTTTAAAAATTGTAAAAAAAAAAAAAAAATGCATCGGCCGGGAATCGAACCCGGGGCGCCCGCGTGGCAGGCGAGCATTCTACCACTGAACCAAAAGCAAACGGTGACAGAATTAAGAACGCATGACGCTGATAACTGTATATATTAATATGGATTGGCTTAGTCGTCAGTTTGAACATGCAATATGGTTGAGAAAATTCCAGCCATAAAATCGATATTTTAAAGTGATTGATTATAGAATGTATTTAAGAAATTTGTTATTTTCTTCATCCTTAATTTATAATATCATTAGATAGCATTATGAATGCTCTATATATAGGTAGTTGCTTTAAATTTTCAACCACACTATTTTATAATTTTGTCATTCTTTAGAACTTTTTGACTATTAATTCTTCCTCATTATCTCCTTGCATAAGTATGGCTCGATAGAAACAGACAATTCTACGCCACTTTATAAAAATAACAATCTAAGAGATGAAAAAGAATAACATGAATTACAAAAAACTTCCTTTAATCAAATAAATAAAAAGTTATGGTTTCTTTTTAAAATTTGTTGAAATCCACAATCGTGTAATAATGAATAATCGGACAAGGATAAATCACCCAAGAGTTTTCCCCTCTTTTAGACTATTAATTCTTAATGTGAAGTGAATGAATCGAAGTTTTTGCTATTGTTCTTGTCGCCTGCTAATAACTGTAGATATTGATGATACAAGTTTACTTGGCTCTAGACGTGGTGGCTATAGAGCTACCAGTAGTCTAGCCTGACTGCCCGCTATATCCAATCCCCAAGAAACGACGATTCTATCAACAAGTTTTTGCCATAGTTTGGCACCACATATGGAGAAACGCCAACAAAAATTTTCCAATTATATTTAGGGGGAGGAGAGTTTTCTTTGGGCAACTTCTCTCATTTTCTGTAATTTCTTCCTTTTTTTTTCTCTCTCTCTCTCTCCTTTCTTTTCTCTTCTGCAGTCAGCGGTGCCAAATCTGGTCGACACGTTTATTAACTTTTGTTTGTCGCCGCGCTCCAATAAGGCGCTACCAGAATTATCATGCCTTTCTTTGTATTTCTTCCTCATTCTCTCCTTGTGTGGCTCGATAGACAATTCTACGCCACTTTATAAAAAGAAAAATTTAAGAGATGAAAAAGAATAACATGAATTACAAAAAAAAAAAAAAAAACTCTTATGATATCTTTTTGTAATTTGTTAAAATTCGCAATCGTGTAATAATGAATAATCGGTTTGAGACAAGACTAAATCACCCAAGAGTTCCTCTCTTTGTTTCTCCAAGCAACAGAAACCAAAATGTAATAATATGAATATTGAACATTTTGAGTAAATTTTATGTTTGTAATACAGTAAAATATCGTTATAACACCTCCTTTATAACAAAAACTTGGTTAGAATATTATCACTCTCAAATATCAAGTCTTTGTTCTTTTATAATCGTGGTTATACCAATAAATTAAAACCTCAATTGTTGTTGTTATGGCGAAGTTCGAATGTATAAATGCTTTTGTAATTCTTTCGAAACATTGAAACTAGCACATCCTTCAACGTACGGTTAAAAAGTACTTACAATTTGAGAAAATAAAATTGATATTCAATTGGAGAAAAATCTTGTTATTTCAACTATTAATATAAAATAAATTTGTCACACATCTTGATGATTTTCATTTTGGGAAAAATGCGCACAATATCATCATAAAAGCTATTTATGTCCCAAAAACAGCAGCAATAACATCACACCCAATACATGTTGGGATGAGGATTTCAGTCAGAAAGTCCTAGAGGAAAAGTCGTTGACATTTCTCACTGTAGATACAGCTGGTACACTATACATCATCCTCCATGTCGCACCTGTATCGGGCGGGGCGTGTCCACAGCGGAATGTACTAGGCTTATGCAAATTGAAACGTCAGCAAAATAATCCAATTATAGTCAGTTGATGTCGTATACAATCAGACTTTACTCGTGGTAAAAGAGTTTCTAAAAATGAAAAGGATTCGCACGTTGAGTGTCCACGGGGTCAGCGCCGGGTCAGCCGAGACAAGGTCAGGTCAGGCGTTGTTTCCCCTGAGCTTCCGTCAGCGCTGACTTTTATCCCATGTGAATTTTTCATGAGATCCGCTTCACAAAAATGCTGCAAATAACTGCATGTCGGGATCACACACCATTTAAGTGAAATACTTACACGAAACTATTTTTTTCATCGTTATGAATATTTTTTTAGGGGTTCTCTCTGAAAATGTTTTCGTGTGTGTGCACGCTGATATTTAGCTCTATTCACTTAGTTTCGTGGATGTCTTCTAATCCATATTATTGGCCGATATTAAACTACAACTCACTCAACATTCAAGCTATCAGGCAGTGATATGTTTTCTATACTTCAACAAGCGATACTGTAACCTAACCTGAGTGACGTAGAATTTAAAAAATCTATATATAAAATGTGGCATTTCCATTGGAATATCGACACGAAAGGAGAGAAAAATGATAGTAAAAGCAGAGAATGTAACACTAGTGTGTGACATAAAAGTTGAGCAAGGCCTAAGAAGAATGTAAAGGAGGGACCCCGGCATGTGCTATTCCAGGAGAGCTATGTCTCATTGTACTCGGGGCGTTCCTAAATGCCATTTCACACGGACCATTTCTCAGCTTCCACATTTACCTCGTTCGTCAAACTCCCCGTATCTCTTTGTTGTTGATGTTGTGGTGGAAACTGAGACTTCTTCTTTCTTTTATATTTTAGTCCTAATCAATCCATAACTCATATAAACAAGAGATAACGCTTAATATGAAAGACAGTTTTGTTGTTGTTAGATAGCAGATGTTGACTGAGCTTTGACGTGAGTCACCACTTGGTAAACAAACGTTTACAACTACCAATAAGTGATGAAATATAACGTTTCCCCAATATTTCATAGGTTTAAGCATCGCTCCATAATAACAATCGGTATATTTTGGTAAAACGAATTGGTAATGATAGGAATTATTTATCAATATGATTTCTTTAATTGTGCCATGGTACTTACATAGTAACAATTGAAGTATTTCTCTATGAAACGAATTGTTACAAAATATATTTGATCAATACGCTGTCTTCCACCGACACAAGTGTCTGCTAACTTGCACAAAACCCGAGTCCCCCCCCAGAAATGGCGGGAGGGAGGGAGAAAGGTTAAAACCAGCCGTGAGACCGGGACAATGGCTGGCGGACAGCTTTAATAATGCTATACAGTCTCCCTCCATTTAGATGGCAGCCAGGCTCTTTTCATAGAAGGGGGTGGCTTTGAATAAAATTGTTTGGCAATGGAGGGGTGCTCTTCAAAGACGCTCCTTTCTGCGCCTAATTCCTCGCGCCGGCGGACATACCGGGCCACAATGCCTGCAGATTTATTCGCTACGCCTCCTTCTCTGGCTGTTTGTCCAAATACTTGTTGATTCGGACTTTTAGGAACTGGTTTCCTGCTCGTGGGTTAGCCACATTCCCTCCCTGTTCTTGCTTAGATTTTAAAAAATACATTCTACTTATAGGCGATTCTTTTATTTACTAATCATACACATGCTGATTTTAGACAACCACGATTCAGGATTCTTAGGTTCAGCATTGAGACATTTTCCCCCGCTTCATTGACTCCTAATGACTGAACCAACCTGTTTTAAACCATGCGCACTTCATTTTTTCCATCCCAAGGAAAGTCTAAGGCTAGAGTTTGATGAAGAGTTTTCAACAACTCCGAGTTTTTTTTTTTTTTTTGACACTCGAAAGCGTTCTTATCCTAACATAATAAAAATAACTTAAATCAACCAACTATCGTGGAGTTCACCAACCAATCAGCGTGGTATCTCTTAGCTCAGAAATTACAGGCCGAGCTATAGTTGAAACATGAGTTCGAATCCAGAAAACCTTTTCTTTATTTCTGATCGCTAAAATAATAATAATATATATATATATATATATATATAAACTTTCAAATAGCCGTTTTGTTTGAGAGAGCTGTCCTGTGCTGAAACCTATTGACTTTAGGGGAATCTTCAGATTAAAGGGATTTGGCACTTGATCTTCTTATTCCTTAACTTTAGCGGCGTGAGAATTACACTGAGACATTATTGCCGAATCAATGTTCAGAAACACAGATTAATGCTGAAAATGTTATAAACTACACGTGGAGAAGTGAGATCCTCTTAATCTGAATATTTACATATTTCCGTGTAAATTGTCCTTCTCTAAATTGTTCTCTGTTGGACGTGAGACAGACTGAAGTTTTAACGTATAGTATTTGGTGGAGCTGGAAACATGAAGAATAATATAAATTATGATTATATATGAATATATAAAATATGTTAAATGTCCTTTTCTAGCTGTCACGTGATCGGTGATTGCCAATTATATTAATCCTGGACTTTGAATCCTCAAACTTATGCGGCACTAGATATTTACATAGGCATATAATGTAATAATAATTACTATTTATTATAAATTAAAATTCTGTATTTGCATATATGTCAAAATGAGCAGTCTATTGGTACGATAAACATCAGAAGATACTCACGAATACAAAATGGCGATCGCCCATTCACACTTCCTTGACCATCGTCCAGGATAATCTCTGTTTAATTGTCAGACGACTGTGTCTTTTCCCACGTACTGGGTACAATCTATTCTACGCCAGCCACTCTTGTGGGACACTTCTTCTTGTTTGTTTTTATATAATACTATACTGTAGATAGATAGACGTAGATGTAATTCATAGAGTTTGTAGACACCTTATGTGTACACCATACTGTAGATAGATAGACGTAGATGTAATTCATAGAGTTTGTAGACACCTTATGTGTACACCATACTGTAGATAGATAGACGTAGATGTAATTCATAGAGTTTGTAGACACCTTATGTGTACACCATACTGTAGATAGATAGACGTAGATGTAATTCATAGAGTTTGTAGACACCTTATGTGTACACCATACTGTAGATAGATAGACGTAGATGTAATTCATAGAGTTTGTAGACACCTTATGTATACACCTTATCACCCAGAGAGACATTTTTATTATGAAGCGAATTCAGAGAAAATGATAAAATGGAAACGAAAATGAAAACGAATTTCTTATAAAGAATAGAAATTCACAAAACTATTTTAATCTTTTGCTATGTAGCTGATAATAATGTCTGAATAACGAGTTTTAAAACGACAGTTTGTAGAGAAACACATCAAAGCTATAAGAGATGGTACTTTTTTCTACTAATAATCTCTTCGGATATATAGCGGAAAGCATAAGAGAGCGAAGAAGAAAAGCACAACAAAATAAACTCTTCGTTTTCTTATACTTTTTATTCCATTTAAAACTTTTGAAAGTATCCTTCCTGATAGCCCAGTTTTTAATTAAAAAAAAAAAAGGTGTCACTTTAGTCTTGTGAAATTTCTTGATTGTACCACTTGATTTAGAATATGTTATTTAGAAGGATGAATCATATCCAATACATGCGGCTGCAATCTTGTGAGGTTTGTAAGGAAGATGGTAAAGTCCAGGATGTTGGTCTCAGGACGGCTACTATTCCACACCAACTACAGCATGTCTTTAGACCCAACCTGATATATACATACAGCAACATACCTTCTGCCCTTTGCTGCATACCCTGGATGACACGGATGTGGTGTGGTGCAGCCGAGCAGCGGCCCATGTACCGCACTGGCTACGCCTGCGAGGGCACCAAGCTGGACATCTCCTGCGAGCCCGGCCACTACATCCACCTGATCCGAGCTAACTACGGCCGCTTCAGCATCAGCATCTGCAACGAGCACGGAACCTTGGACTGGAGCGTGGACTGCACGTCGCATCGCTCCTTCCGGGTCATGTCGCGCAGGTACGTGGTCTTTGGAAGTAACTGGATAGGCCTTCAAGTCCAGTTGATACTATAAAACCTTGATAAAGTACAGGGTTCGTGGTCAATTTTAGTCAAATAGTCTGATAGATAGTCTGAGGAACCTCGATAAAGCACATGACGTGGCCTTGCTAAACCTCACTCTCATCTGAAAGTGCTTCTCCATATCCTACACCAGGATGACGAGACCTAAACAACTTACTGCCTCAGCAGAAGCTAGGGTTGTCAAGGTTTCCTGAACTTGGAATATTATGACAAATTAATAATAACCCCTCATTACATAGAGGAATACTCTTCGTCGTTGGGAAGACAGTTTAATCTTATTTTTGTGTTTAATTTTTACCCCTCTTCTGCATATCATTGATTAGAATTCAATAAAAGTTGTTTAATTGTCACTCGGCATATCGGCCAAATGTAAGGAAGGCCTGGCAGGTTGTTAGACGGTGCAGGGCTTGTTTCAAGTATTTGTTCACAATAGAAGTTGTAACCATTTTGAAGGCCTTATCTCTCTATCAAGCAGGGCAAGCACAGACAACTAGCTCATTAGCGGCGGATGCTGACAATCGTGGGTGTGGAGGGAGGGAGGGGCCGCGACGTGTCGCCGTAGTGTTTGTGGCGACTGAGAGGTAAATAGACCTTTGTACCGTCAGTTTTGCTTCCTCAATGACTTCACTCGGAAAAAGGAAGAACTCTAGGACTAAACTGACTCTGCAAATAGTTCTGAGTTGCCTCAACCACCTACATTGATTAGGTGACAGCTGTAGTCGCCAGCTTTGGCTCGCTGCAAGTGACAAGGACGGAGACATGTTGACAGTTGCGAGAAGTGGCTATGCCATGGCGAAGGTCAGTCTGAATGAAGCCCAGATTGATTAATTCCCGCCAGCCTTGGTCCAGATAGGAGGGAGATACCTTAATTCCTGCCTTTAGCATTTTAATATGGCCCTGATAAAAAAAAACGTCCATTGTGGTCAGATCTTATGTGAGGAAGTCAGGCCTAATTAACACGTCATGCCTCGCAGTAAAAATAAATGCTGCAGCCTTGGAACTGTTATGAGGCGTGTCAGAGCAGGTTCTTGTTGTCCCGTGTAGCTTAGCGGCATCTTCCGGTAAATACCTCTCCCGGCTGCCCAGCTGTATAGCGTAATACTCCTACACAGACAGATCTACGCGAAAGGCTATTATAGATTTCTTACACCAAACTATATATGTATATATGGTCTATAATATTGTGCGGACAAATAATTATGGCCTCTTCAGTGACACCAAACTTAGGATGTTCTTGAACAAATTCTTAGGTGAATGATCGCGCTAGCTCTAAGGTCAAGTCCGTGATGTTGGTTTCATAACGGCTCCAACTTTTACACGTCAACTGTCTTTAGACCCGTCCTGCCAAATATATATATGGACTACAACAACATAACTTCCGCCCCAACCTTTCATGTCCACATGACTAACAACATACCTTCCTTCCCAAACAAGTTGACAACTCCACATGACCAACACTTGACAGCAGTGAAACAGGTACAATTCACCTGACAATTCCACATTAACAACAACATACCTTCAGTCTCAACCTGACAAGTCTACATGACCAACAATGCCAGCAGGTACAATCCACCTGACAAGACCTGCTCCCAAGATGGCGGCGGGCAGGAAACACTTTAAATCACCGCTGACCTCGTCCATTATTCCGTGTCATTGAAGGCTTCTAATTGCGGCCCTTTAGGAGACAATGGGGCGCATGTCGTGGCCTGGTGGGAATACACTGGGAGCTGCTTCATTGTCCGCCTGCCCTGGTGGACCCGCAGCATGGTCCCGTACTTGGTGACTTCTGGAATGTACAAACACACAACTACTGGGCCAACATACCAGTTGATTGAAAGATAAACTCGAAAATAAAGATACTTCGGCCATTAAATCTTTTTATTACCTCAATGGCCGAAGTATCTTTATTTTCAAGAAATATGAATGCCGGCCAGGCAGCTTCAATCTTTACGATGAAAGATAAACAGCGTTAAGAAATTATCCTCATATTTCGCATAAACCCTGGTGAACCAACCATCGCGAGAAACGTTTTTCATCTCACTCAGTCGGACGAGTGGCAAACTGTACCCATTAGAACACATTCATTTTGACTTCATTACAACAGAATAAAGACGTTATTCGGATCAAAATCTGCTACTTCGGGCGGTATAAAGAGAGGATACGGACCAAAATGTTACGTCGTCCTTTACACTCGCTCGGGCACTATATAGTCATATAGGATGGTACCTACACCAATAGATGGTATGACAGGCTGTCTAATTCTCAGGTTGTACGAGGTCCCACACCGATAGATGGATGGTAGACCATTCAGACTGAGTCTACGCCAACACAATCAGCTTCTGTCTTTGACTCAAGAAATTCAGTGGACTTCAGGCTCTTCTTAGATTTCCCTCATGATTTATCATATTTGTTATTTTTTTATACCATTCATACTAACATTTTTACATTCAATTCAATTTTACATTTTAGTATAAGCCTTAAAACATATAAACATATTATTTGTCCCTAGAATTTCCTATTTCCGTTTTTAATTAATTTTTTTTTTGGTCCCTTGGGCTTCGCATTATTCAAAAGTAGATTATATAACAATCAATGGTTTGAAACAATATATAACCATTGACAATATAGAGAGAAACGATGTAAGAAAAGAAAGAAAGGAAAATTCTATGTATCAGAAGCTTCTCTTCCAGAAAGAGCACAAAACCCATTGGCCTGCACAATCTTCAAAACAATATATTCGCAATTAAAAATGTTTTTACATTAAAAACTACTTTAAGACAATTCCCTAAATTCATTTTAATAGCATTCTACGGATTGAAAAAAAAAACTTTTTATTTTAATCCTTTAATTTTTCATTCTCTAACGGAATTTATTAGTTGATATTAATTACATTTAAGGAACTTGTTAACGAAATTTCCAATAGTTTTCTATATAATCCCTTTAAAATTTCTCCTGCGCGCTTATTTAAAATTTCTTTTTAACTAATCGTTGGGATCAGAGAGAAAGAGAAGAGAAAAAAATACTTTTGTGCTTAATTTTAAACTTTTAAGAATTCGATCAAAATGGCCCACTATGTTGTGCATTATATGTTTGAATATGTCGTGAATTTATAGTTCTTCTAGTAAGGTAATCAATCACGTAAAAACACTTAAATACCAGCATATATAAGGTGTTTGATATGAAGAATAGTGCAAGCTCAAGAACCCTCCAAAAACACGATCTTCAGATACATTAATGCATCTTCCATTAGCAAAAATTGATGAGTTTGTTCACACCCACTCAAATAGGCATCACGGAGCTAATATGCAACAAAGGTAGTCTTTCTAGGAATTTGATGGGAAATTTGAAGCGTAGGATCATCATGGTTGAGAAAACTGGTTCCCTAAATGGTCATTAGATAGTATCAGACTTTAATAGCACCGGATCCGTGTGAAGTCGCGGCTCCAAAAGGCATTAGTTTACTCACAAGGATTAAGCTTCTAGGGGATGAAAGAGTTCTAAAGATTCGAATGAACTCTTTAAAAAAATAATACTCCTCAAGTTCTCGCTGAAAATATTTTAGATTAAACAAGGCTTAATAGCTATTCAATTAAGATTCAGACAAAGTTGCAATAGGGAAGATACTTAGATTCCAAAAAAAGGATTTGTAGAAAATGTTGAGATTCCAAACAAGGCGTTACTAAAGATGTTCAGGTTCCGAACAAGGCGTCACTGAAGAGAGCATCTAGAACATTAAAAAAATAAATTTTCACAACTCGAGGCGGAATAATGTCTTCAAAATATCAAGCTGGTGCATTCTATTGTCCCATTTCCAATTAGGCGTCCATTCTCGGCGTCATTAGAGTCGGCAAAACCTGCGGTCATCATTAGCCCTGGGCGTGGCGCTATGTCAGCTCCCAGTTGGACAACACGTTTTTGTGCCCAATGAAATCCTTGTTATTGTTCTGATTAAATTCTCCGCTGGGACAATGAGCATCCATTCATGGAACTTTTTACCCCTGGCCTGGGGGCGGGTCAAGATCCTCGTAAATAACAAAAAACTTCTGCATAACTTTCCAAGATGGCGTTTGATATCGGATAATCAGACGGAAATTGTTGTTTTTACGCTTGCTTTGTTTTCTTGTACGACGTTTAATTGCCTAGCTGCGGTAAATGTTGTTAATTGGAAGGCGGGCTTTCGTCGAGTCCATCTTTTTATTCTCAGTAAACTTTTAAATGGAGAATTTAAGTTGTTTTTCTGCCGCGCGCGATCACAATGGCAGGGGAATGCGCTAACAGCAGCACGATAGAGCTGTGATAATAGCCATGTCCTACAATGCTCCGTAGCTATTAGACAATTACATACAGACATCTGTAATTATGGTCAATTCTTTGGTAAGCCCAGAATTAAACCAAATTTATGCCCATTTGTGAAGTCTGGATAGATTTTGGCAGGATTGGTATCTCGATACACAGACACCTTTACGTGATTAGCTTTAAAAATAATATTAATAACAACGCTTATTTTACTGGTACTATTACTGTTATTCCTGCATATACATTTCTACAATTCATATGAAAATAAGCCTTTTAATTTGATATGGATTGCTCAATATTCAAGAAGGATATATATCCCGGTATATATATTGTAAGAAACCAACATACAAAGTTATTTATAAATACTTCTATACATATAATATATATATAGAGAGAGAGAGATAAACACTGCTAGTAAAGACCCGAGCCATTAAAGAAGAAAGAAAGCATCAGAAGGTAATTCCCCATTTTGGCGGAAAGCCAAATAATTCTGCAGACTAGGCAGACGATTCTTTGACTTTTTTAGCGCCTAATGTCGTCTGCCGCCGGTAAAGGCAGGAAGGACAGTCGACCTACTGACGCTGTGATGACTCACGGCGTGGGTGGACGCCACCCTCCCTCAGGACCCACAACACCCAACTCTAGTGACACTATGGCATCCTTCCTTCCTCTATTGCCATGGTCTAGCACATTTCGTCGGCGACCTTTGGAATATGAAATTTACCATTTAATTCCAATGCTCAACTGTCCCTCAATGAGTGTTAAACCATCACAGATTTTAACCGTCAAGCTCCCATTTTCAACCAGTTTTACCTGGTTCCCAGAACACTTCTGGTAAAGCGGTGACATTGATTAGAATAGAGTTATTTCACTAGCCTTCCATCAACGCACCTATTGCCATACTTGACACGTAGGTAGTGCTACTACATAGAACACATGGAATTTGGCTAAAATATACTTCTTGTACGTGTGTAATGAATGATTAACTATTGAATGTGTATAAACGTCAAAAAATAGTTTAAAATCTTATCATTTTAAATCATTTAACTAATCTAATTTTCTATACATTATCATGAAACTTGGCATATACACACATATATATAGAGAGGGAATTACATAGATTAAATGATTTAAAATGACAAGATTATAAATTTAAAACTATTTTTAGACGTTTATATTTAGTAGTCACAATCATTCATTACATGCGAAAAAGTTTTTTTAGCCAAATTTCCATGTTTTTTATTCAACTTCTGGGTGTAACACTTTCTATTTCCACGAGTGTATTTGGATTTTTAGCTGAAGTTAAAGAGAGTTTGATTTTTTCGTCTATTATTGATTACACATGCATCAATCACAACGTGGGGTGTAAGGGAGGAGCTACCTGGCCCCCGTGGAGGTTAGGTGAGATAGTGAGATTAGAATCACCTCGACGTAGGGATCACAGAGCTGTTCTCAAGACACTCTCAACACAGAACTACCTACATCCTTTGACTTAGATACAGTATTACAGCTCTAAAGAAGCAGTCTGGTAGATTAAATCGGCAAACCGCTGGTTCACCACTGATAAGCCAAACCTTCCCAATATTTTTTCATCGCAGTAAGGACAGTAGAAGTTTGATTTATTTGTGAAAAGAAACATTCGCGTCTTAATGTATCAATTTGACTTAGAATTGTGCTTCACTAAAAGAGGACTTGCCAATCCTGCCCATTTCGGCAAGGAGGAAGGTCAAGTACGATGGCAAAGCTGCCGTCGAGGTAAATACCGCAGGTTTCCAGGTAGATGTAATACACAGGCATGTCTGTCCAATTAGTACAAACATTTCCATAATTTTATATAGGGAAATATTCCTCAGTGTGTGTCATAGTTGTAAGTGAGAGAGACCACTTTCTCTCCCGCCCTATTCCTCCCTTAATTAGAGATTTTATTGAACTGCCTGCCATTGGAAGAGCTCGGTCGGGAGACGCGAAGGAAGGAGCCTGGGGCGGGGGATAAATCTAACGGCAGACATTTACGGCGCTGGGGTCCGGCTGACATCTATGGCCAATGTCAGCCTTAGGGGATCTTTGTCTCGGCGCCTTATTCCCTCGCTCCATGAAACTACCTATCTACTTAGAGATTCCTTAGATCTTCCTGTATCCTAGATATAGATGATGGTTCCCCTGAATCAGACATTCCTGTCCATCGAACGAAGCTTGCATGTAGCTAAATGCCCGCCGTGTGCAGCTGCGCCATGAAGAACAGCTGCAGTCTGCCCGCTGCCACCTCCATGTTTGGCGACCCGTGTCCCGGCACCCTCAAGTACCTGGAGGCCCACTACCAGTGTGTCCCGGGTGAGTAACCCTTACACATTCCAACTTTGTGTTGTACGCATTTCTCCCCGTGAGAATGCAAACATATTTTAGTCTCTTTTATCCTCCGCATTCCACCTGCGGTCTATCTTCGTAATTCTGGCGGTGAAACAAGAATTGCATGAAATATTCCACGTAACACAGTTTCTATATCACATTCTTAAAATAATCATAAAGACAAGTTTTATAGTAGAAGAGTTCTTACTACTCGAAGAACATGCCTTTATAGTTATTTTTAGCATGTGACGAAGAAATTGTTTTGATGACAAATTAACTTTTTATTTAAGATGCCTGCACTTTCAAATGAAAGGTTTTATAATGACACTTTCTTCTTTCTTATCTCCACTCAGTCATATCAGGGTATCAAGCTTGTAGATCTTGAGACTTTGATGGTGTCTGCTGGGGATGAGTAGAGTTCATCAATGGATGAGCCAATACAGTCAATAATGTGTTATAATATAACGTGTAATAAATAACGACACTTTAAAAAATATCATTGATGATTGAGGAAGAGTATTTTAATATAGGGAAGATGGAAGTTTGAACGCGCGCATGTTCTGGCTCGAGTTTGCTGAGTTAGTGACACTGTAGATACATCAGAGGATTCCTGTAAAAAATTTGGTCAACGTGAAGCTGCAGAGTAATTCCCATGATTACGTCAATGTTGTTAATTAGTGACCGCCGAATCTTGTTAAATGACTTGAAACCCTTCGGTCCATCTATCTTCCTTAATAGATTACATCATTAATTTATCATCAAATGTTTAAATAGCTTTTCTTTTTTCCACTCCGTGTAAATAAGCCATTTTTCAACAGGCTCCAGTGTGTCATCATAAATCAACAGATACCCTCACTCACCTAGCTTGCAATCGCACGCTGGAGATTGAGGAAATTTCGAGCTTTACGGCTGCTCTTTCTTCCATATAAAATACAAATTATATAACGGTAGCTGTCTTTTTACTCGCAGTCCTTCTTCTCCACTTTCTCAAGATGTATTAAACAGTCTGAGGAAAATATTCTCCACGAACTCTATATACATGTATTAGAGGTAGATAATACTTTCTATAAGTACAAGAAACAATAAGAGTCATTTACTTCTCATTTTAAACCAAATCAATAGAAATCAAGCCACTCGGAGATATTTCTTAAAGTTTATTTTAAGCTATTTTAGATATAATTACAAAATAATTAATATTACGGAATCGCAGAACACATCTGTATATTATAATTAAAACTATTTTGTGTGATATTTTTAATAAATAAAAATCCAGAAGTGAGTTTTTTTAAGCTCAACATAGTTTAAATGGTAATATACACAAAGGTCTTGTTTAAGTCAACTGTCAAAACGCCATATACATAGACGATCATCTCTCTTCTATTCCAAATACGTATTCTTCGTAGATCGCAAAATGCGTGGTGTCGCTGGAGACCCGCTGGCGATTCTCCACCAAACTCTGCAGCGCTTGCAGAGGCGCCATGTTCTTTGTACATATTATTATGCATATACATATAATGAGATATTTTTGAATAGTTCAGACTGTGCACTTTGCATGTATTGACAATATGTCAATACATTTATTTTAATTGTCAATTGTTCAAATACTCGGTGTACAAGTTCAGTAAACGTTGGTTAAGTACGGGTGACACCACGACGGGTGGTGCAGAGAAATCCACGACGTCCTCCTCCTCCATCCTGAAGCCGTCGCCGCCCCCCATCGTCAACCCCTCCAGCCCCCACAACACCACGTCCGTCAGGCTGCCCACCACCCCGCTGATCATCCGGCCCTCCACCACCACCACGACCACCACCACCTCCACGACGGAGAGCACCACTGTGTCGACCACCCCGTCCACCGCCTGGCCCACAGATGACCTGCCCGAAGTCCACACAGAACCTGTCTTCAAGCCTCCTTATGAAGAAGGTACGTCTTATTACAGACCTAGCTTGATTTCGTGTATCGGCTTGATGCACGTGCAGTGCCATCTTTACCTATTAAGAGCGGTGATTACGCTTTGTCATCGAAAAATATTCAAATAAGCGGTCAGGGCATGCTTTTTTTTTTCATTATTACTGAATGACCTTTTTTTTCTTTTCCTTTTCCCATGTTTAAGAGTGATGTTAGGTAAAAAATAGCACACTGTGAGACCCGTGTGTGCAGTGGTGCCTACAGACCCGGGGCCTCAGGACTTGGGACTCCTGTACTGCGCGCCCGTGATGCACCGTGGCATTCTGTGGAACTGGACAAGGGCTGGAGACCAGGCCACCGCTCGCTGTCCCAAGGGAGCCACTGGTGAGTAGCGCGGCAACGTACCTTCGGCAGTGGGGGCTAACTGTACATGGCGCCGTGCAGGGGACGCTCACTGGCAATGTGACTTGTCGGGAGACTGGGCCACGCCGCGACCCGACCTTAGCGGCTGCACCTCCCCCTGGGTCTACAGCCTCCAGGATCGGGTGAGTTCTCCGAGATAGGATAGTCACCATAGGCTGAAATTCACTTTTATCAGCATCTTATTGGGTAACACATTTCTAGGTAAAAACTTGACCAAATTAACAGCCCTACAACCCTTGAAAGTATTCCTAGATGTAGTTTAATTGGTGAAGTACCAACGGTCGATATTCGACAATACAGGATCAAATCCTGCTTGGAGCTATTTTATTCTGCTTTAATGGCCCCCGACTCTCGCACAAGCCCACCAGTGAGTGCAAGTAACCAAACGAGGCTCAGGCACCGTGTAGGTACAAAAGTCTAATTCATTCCCTTCATGTGTAGACGTGGGATGCACTTAGAGTAAAAGACACTAGTCACTAGCTACCCAGCATAATGGCCACGAACCACGTAGACAGTTACAAACTATTCAAACATTTCCAGTAAAATCTACATCACCACGGCAGCAAACTTATTAACGCCAGCCGTCGTATTAGTAGTTGTAGGGGAAGTGCTCCAAATCACGTCACTCGACCCAAATTAAGGTGACCAAAGAGTTTGATTAGTCATGAGCTATTCTCATGGAAATGGTCCCATCCATCACCTAGATGGATCTATCTCGGCCGCTGTCAAATTGAATTCCCCCACCGTGTTAATTAGCAGCAGCTCCTGGACGGCATCCCCTGGGTTACTACAGCCCTCCCAACACTTCCTTCTCCCCTTTCTTTCATTCCATACCAATCCCATTGCCATTTAGATCTCAGCTTTCTCTCTCTCAACAGCTTGATTAACTCGCTCCTTTGTAGTCACATCTAAATATGCAACGGTATTTTATAGCCATTAAAAATTAGTTGGCTGGCACCAGAAGAACAAAACAATGGCTGCATTATTTTAGCAAACATTACAAAAATAGTAACTTATTACTAATAGCTCAAATTTATATAAAAATAGGAATCAAAAGATTAAAAGACGACGAGAGATATATGCATTACCAAAGAACTACATTGCTCATATAATATTTTTGATTAATATTTATATTGCAAAATAAAGTTTTAAAAGATAAAGCGAAAGTATATATATTAGTATTGTGAATATATTTTCTATTTTATGAAGGGAATAGAGATTTTAAAAAATACTTTTTGTTCTTTTCAATAATAAATCAACACGATTATCTGCACGATAAAAAAAGGTGAGCAAGTACCACAATGACATCCGCCATGTTGGTAGGTCCGGGAAGGCCACCCCGTGGTCAACATCGCCTCCGAGCTGGCCACCATGACCCAGGCCAAGCCTCTCTTCGGCGGTGACGTCATCCACACCGTGGACATCATCGGCCAGCTGGTGTCGCACCTCGACGATCGCATCGCCGAGTTCTCGGACGATCGGCAGCGGCACCAGGTCGTCAAGGAGCTGCTCAAGGTAAGGCCCGTGCTTCCCGGCGGTAGTGTTCTTGAGTGCCGCCTGGTGGTGGCCCATGGACCTTCTCATTTGGAATCCCATTGTAATCACATTCTAGTTTGGGATTCAAATTATTTTAAAGAATATAGCTAGATATTTTGAATATGCAGTTAAACCTGTCTATAGTGCCTCCCTCTCTATAGCGCCAGATTTTGGTGAATCCCAAGAGGGGGGCGCTATAGACAGGTTTAACTGTAATAACATTTGAGTCAAAAGGCGATCCATTAATTAAGATTATATAAAAGGGCGTACCTGGATCTGTAAAGAAAAAAAAAAAAATTCTCAAAATATTTTTTGAAAAAAATTTTTCATTGGTCAAAAATAATATTGATAATTATACATTAAAAAAAATTAATAATAATACAATAAAATATTATGAAAATTAAAGCCTTTTTAGAGAGAATGCAGTATTTTATAAAATGTCTTTGAAACAAAATATAAGGAAACAAAAAAAAGAAACAAATGAAGTTGACTGCGATTATTATATATTAAAAAAAAAAAATTAAGTTAAAAGAGACACATAAGGTTCGGGGATCTCTTCATATCTGTTTACACTAGCAGGGTCCTTCATTGATGCTATGGCCTCCAGGAACTTCCTCTGGTGTGAGTTCTGGATGCCCCTGTAAATAGTGGAAGTATTTTTCCAATCTGGCTGATGTCCCGATCGGAGACCATGCTCCACCATGGCAAACCTTTCCTTTGCATACTTCCAAGAAGATTTGTGTTCTTGGAGTCTGGTCCCAAGGAAACGGCCTGTCTCTCCAATGTAGGATACATTGCAGCTTTTACATGGGATCCTATACACAACGTCCTTTGTGTTCCCTATCTCCACTTTCTGCTTTGTAATTGTATTTCGGACTATAGTCTTTAAAGATGGTGCATTTTTGAAAACAGTGGTTATTCCGGAATTTTTTAAAATAAGAGCTATTTTCTCAGCTCCTGCTGCTCCATATGGCATTATACATTTATTTTTCAAATCTTTCTTACTATGAATGCTATTAATTTTATATGAATGTTTATTGATAAAATTCCTGGAGGCCATTGCATCAATGAAGGACCCTGCTAGTGTAAACAGATATGAAGAGATCCCCGAACCTTATTTGTCTCTTTTAACTTAATTTTTTTTTTTTATAATAATCGCAGTCAACTTCATTTGTTTCTTTTTTTTTTGTTTCCTTATATTTTGTTTCAAAAACATTTTATAAAATACTGCATTCTAAAAAGGCTTTAATTTTCATAATATTTTATTGTATTATTATTAATTTTTTTATGTATTATTATCAATAATTGTTTTTGACCAATGAAAAATTTGTTTTCATGTGATCTACAATAATTTGTAAATTAAATTCACTGTGCAATAAATTGATAAAGAGGGAGCAATCTCTCGAAATATTTTGAGAAAAATTTTTTTTTTCTTTACAGATCCAGGTACGCCCTTTTATGTAATAACATTGTTTGAGAGTGGTTTTCTTCTGGTGACAATATGTAGACATATAGACATTGATTATATTAGACGAATAATCCTTTCAATATATTATAATAACGATTAGATTCGATAAGGATAAGTTTCTTTATTTGTAAAATTAATTCGAGCTTTCGGGCGCTTTATTCCTGTAGAAGGGCAGCTTGCGCCCGAAAGCTCAAATTAATTTTACAAATAAAGAAACTTATCCTTATCAAATCTAATCGTTATTATAATTAGGTTATATAAAGGTATGGTGTTATGTATTGGTTCTGATTTATTTATTAATATTTAACATTTAGAAGAGCATTTCTGGACAATTCCAGCACATTCTGCCAATATAGACACATCAACCTATATCGCATAGAAGTAACATTAAATCCTCCCACACACGTACCTATACCCTCAACTTGGTTTCCTCAATATGTATGCACAGATAAGAATTAGTTCCACAAATATGTAAAAAAAAAAAGTACTGAAGACATCTCTGTCTTACATCTCTTTGTATAGTTTCTGGTTCAGATAATTCCTACAATGGGCTGGATGTTTGATAATGTTAACTAATAGCTATATTCTTGAAATAAGACACTTTGGCTAGTAGAGCTGAAATGCATCTTATTCCAAGAACAATGAATGCCAGCCAGGCAACCTCTGTCTTCAACTAATGCAACATAAATATCCCATCCATTATCTTGAAGTGGCATGAATGTAGAAGTATCTTTGAACATTAAGCATATGTTCTGCCAAGAATCACAATAATCCAATAACATTTCTGTTTGAGAAACTATAGAATCCATATTGTGAAACAGAATTTTGGATTCATCAACTATAATTCCATTAACTCCCACATTCCTTAAAGACTGTTGTTTTTTTGGGATAGAAGATATTGATCACTACAGATGTACAAAATTCTGTTGGCCAGTGTCCCTTATAAAATCCGCCTGAGGATGGCCTTGTGCTACATTTGTGGACCAATTGAAGACTAAGAAAATACCAGTTGGAAACTATGGATCTTGGAGGTGTCTGAATAAGGAGGTATATACCATTCTTAGGGCTGTTTCATCAGCATAATAATAAATCAATATCTATGTTTTTATCTTTGTTGATCCTGGAGGAATAAGAATGGTGGTGGTGATGTTTATCTCCATGGTTAAACCAATTCCTGAAGTCCATCTCCTCTCCAATTTTGCGATGGTAGTTATAGGTCTAGAATATAGGTCCTCTATTGTCAGTTCTGAGCATTATATGTTCCGGAGAAGCTTCTGCACTATTGAATTTCAAGCGGTTATTGAAGGTTTTTTGTCCATTTTGGAATTTTAAAGTTTTTATATGGCCACTTCTTAGTCTTGCTAAAGCTGTTTGTTGATTTCTATTGAGTTTTTGAAGTTCTTATAAGAGTACATATCATGATACAGCAATGAATATAAACAAGGTGAAAATATCCAATATATATATATATGGTTTTGTCTTTATAGTTTGCTGAAGAGCATTGCTCGAAGCAAATATTTGAATGTAATTCTACTGTCCTATAAGCTTATGTCCATAGTCTACTCGAAAACCATTTCTAAGATTCCATCCTTCAATGTAGCATATAAAAGCAGAATGATCCAATACAGTATTAGAGCTCTGAGAAGCGGTTTGGTGGATTAAATTGGCGAAACCGCTGGGAGGGTTCACCACTGATGAGCCAAGCCCTCCCAATATATCTTTTCATCGCAGTAAGGACAGTAGAAGTTCGTTTTATGTATAAAAGAAACATTCGCGCTTTTAAATCCTTTTATTTTATATATATATTGTTACATCATGATTAATGGCGTATTTCTTATATTAGTTTTAATATATTTGAAATTTAAATTATATATTTATTTATTTTTATATAAAATATTCTATGATATTTATTTAAAACAGATTATTAATTTATCATCATTTGTATTTAGGTACACTGTGACTTCACTGCTCTCTTTGATGTGAGAAAATAAAGAAAGGATTCTGGTGGCTACTTAAAGAAGACTTATCTCGTTATTCCCTTTTATAAATTTCTAGGATGGTTGAAACACGCTCTGGTAAGATGCAGGACCCAGCACAGGAGAGAATCCAGGCTGAAGAGTCTGCCAAGCCGCAACCTGGTGCAACAATTGGTAGAGATGCTAGTTCCGACCCAGTTGTCCTGAATCCCAACATCGACATCCCCAAGTATGATGGAACGGAAGACCCTCGCCCATGGATTGAATCTCTTGAAGAAATTGGCTTCTTGTACCATTGGGCAGACTACATTATCTCTCGTTATGCCGCCATGAACATGACGGGAAGCGCTAAAACCTGGTTGAATTTACACAAAGCTAGTTTCACGAGCTGGGAAAATATTAAAATCCGCCTCATTCAGGATTTTTCTTTGGACGCGAATAAAGAAGAACTTAGAATGAAGCTCAACAGAATGCAACACTGGAATGAACCAGCAATCAGGTTCGCGGAAGACATTCTAGTGTTGTGCAACAAGGTTGACCCCGCAATGGAAGAAGAAACAAAAATTGAACATGTTATTGGAGGACTGAAAAAAGAGTACTCATTCGCGCTCTACCTGAACCCTCCTAAAACGACCGATGACCTTCTTGTCGTGTGCAAGAAAATGGATTATTTTGAAAAGAAGTATCGGGAACGTGTGGAGAAATCCAGAAACCTATATAACGGTCCACGCTATTCTAGACCCCAACAACAATCGAGGTACGTGCCGCCGACTGCCGCACGAAACTACCAGACCACTTCCAGGCCCCAAGCCCCTGTTTCCAATAATTACAAGAACGACTCCCCTCCTACCCCCAGACAGTATCGAAACAACTTTCCCCAGCCCTCTACCCCTAGACGTCCTTATAATCCTAACTTTGTGCCGAAACCAAACCTTCAGAGAAACACTTACAATAAAAGCCAAGAAGTGAGCAAAAATAGGACGGAAGATGGAAGACCAATCTGCTTTAAATGTAACAAGCCAGGGCACGTGGCCCGTTATTGTAGGGTCAAGTTTATAAGAATCCTAGAAGAGGATCCAGCAGATACCCAAGAGAAGGTCGAAGAAAAATGCCAAATGAATGAAACATCAGAGAAATCAGGACCTCGGCTTTATGCTGATGTATGTCATAGCACACAGACAAATATTCCTACCCGGAATAGATATTCCGTGTTGGAAGATTTAAACTAAGCGTCGCGCCTGAATCTGTCAATCAAAGCAAGTCGACCATAAACGGAATCAAGAAGTTGGACCCTAAATACAAATTAAAAATTAATGTGGACAAGATAGGGACTTTTGAAGCTTTGGTTGATACAGGTGCTGACCTCTCAGTGGTCGACCTCAGAACGGCCCTCGATACAGGCCATGGTATAAGTAAACTCGCAAAAATTTGTGCAGGACCCGATGGAAAAAAATTGGACATGGTAGGAAATATATTTTTAAATATAAAAATTGATGACGAAACATTATCACACAACTTTGTGATATTGAAAACGCATTTACGGACATTAATTCTGGGGAGAGATTTCCTTAAGAAAATGAACGCAAAAATAGATTGTAAGCAAGAAACTATAAAATATGATTTGACGAATAATCATGACGAAATCAATTTTGAAATGTTGAAAATAAAGAGTGCCAAGGATTCCATTGTACCGGAATGTTCCATGAAATTGATCAAGGCATTGGTAGAAACAGAGGATGGAGAATATATTATCGAAGAGAGCAGCAAAATGTTTCAAACAAATGGACTTCGTCTAGCAAGAAGCTTGATCAATGTTATAAATAGGGAAACACACATCTGGATAACTAATCCGTATCCTCGACCGTTAAAAATAATGAAAAACCAAACATTGGCTTTTGGAAGTAGTCCAGCGAAAATAAATGTGAGTCGAGAAAGAGAGGTAGAAAAGAACGAAGAACCTAGATTCCAAATAAACGAAAATCTTTCACCAAAGGAACAGAAGGAGTTAAAACAAGTTTTAGAAAGGTATGGAGATCTTTTTTCATCGAGATTAGGGAGAACCAATTTGGCAAAACATCGGATAGACACAGAAGACGCGAAGCCAATTAAACACAAGCCTTACCGGGTAAGTGCTAAAGAACGAGATATTATAAAAGAGCAAATTGACGAGATGCTTACAGAAGGCATAATTAGGCCATCTTCTAGCCCCTGGTCTTTTCCAGTAATATTGGTCAAGAAGCGAGATGGTAAATACAGATTTTGTGTGGACTACAGAAAACTGAATAATGTGACGGTAAAAGATGTCTATCCGATCCCTAGAATAGACGAAGTTATGGATACTCTCCAAGGATCTACACACTTCTCAGCAATAGACCTCAGATCTGGATATTGGCAAGTTGAAGTCGAAGAAAGAGACAAAGAGAAAACAGCTTTCACTACAGCGCATGGATTATATGAATTCAACGTGATGCCTTTTGGACTTTGTAACGCGCCTGCTACCTTTGAGAGAAATATGGAGAATATGCTTGGAAATCTGAGATGGCAAATTTGTTTGTGTTATCTGGATGATGTTATCATATATAGCCCGGATTTTCCAACGCATCTCAAAAGACTTGAAGCTGTTTTTAGATGTTTTCGTGAATCTAACTTAAGGTTAAACGACAAAAAATGCCGATTTGATTTTGAAGAATTGGAGATTCTCGGCTATATAACGAGCAAACATGGTATAAAACCCGCGGAACATAACATTAAAGCTGTCAGAAATTTTCCTCGGC
Source organism: Cordylochernes scorpioides (assembly GCA_030710605.1). Classification (NCBI taxonomy): domain Eukaryota; kingdom Metazoa; phylum Arthropoda; class Arachnida; order Pseudoscorpiones; family Chernetidae; genus Cordylochernes; species Cordylochernes scorpioides. Next base: position 164,570,169 of record CP092865.1, on the reverse strand, counting down.
CCAAAAAGGTCAAAGAAGTACAATCCTTTTTGGGAATGTGTTCATATTATAGAAAATTTATCAAAGACTTTTCAAAAATTGCTGACCCTTTGACCAACCTTATAAAAAAAAGTGTATCATTTACCTGGACAGAAAGACAAGAGGAAGCGTTTCAAACCCTAAAAACAGCACTATTAAGTCCACCAATTTTAGGTCACTTCAATCCAAATGCACCTACTTATGTTCATACTGATGCGTCCAACATCGGCATAGGTGCAACACTTGTCCAAGACATCGGTGGTGAAGAGAAGGTGATCTCATATTTGAGTCGTACCCTAAGTAAAGCGGAGCAAAATTATTCAACCACTGAAAAAGAATGTCTGGCCGTTGTCTGGTCAATGTCAAAATTACGACCCTACCTTTATGGAAGACACTTTAAAATAGTAACAGACCATCACGCCTTATGCTGGCTCAAAAACTTGAAGGATCCAACAGGTCGATTGGCAAGATGGGCATTGAAAATTCAAGAATATGACTTCGATATAATACATAAATCGGGAAAGAAGCATCTGGACGCCGATGGCTTATCTAGGGGGCCCTTACCAGAAACTGATTGGGATGAGGATTTTGAAAGGCTATTTTTAAATCAAATAACAGACGAAGAGGATAAATTTATCGAAAGTGTTAAGAAAAACCTTAATGGAAGCAGGCGATCAATTGCGCAAAACTTTAAAGAAGAAGATGGATGCCTCTTTAAGAAAAACCCGAACCCTGAAGGCAGGGCGTGGTTGCTTGTGGTTCCAGAGAATAAAAAGAGAGAAATTATGAAAGAATATCACAATCATATGTCGAATGGCCATCTGGGCGTCGCCAGAACCATGTACCGAATAAAGAGTAAATACTTTTGGCCATCCATGCTAAAGGATGTCTCAGAATTCGTTAAGACGTGTCACCTTTGCCAAAGTAGGAAAGGCTCAAACCAATTACCTTCTGGACTACTACAGCCCATCCCCCCAGCCAACTTTCCTTTCGAAAGAATTGGAATTGACTTTGTTGGTCCACTACCATCTACGAAAAACAGGAAAAAATGGATAATCGTGCTGTCGGACTACTACACTAGATATGCAGAAACAAGAGCAGTCTCGGAAGCAACAGTGAAAGAAGTTTCTAAATTTCTAGTAGAGGATATTTTTCTTCGGCACGGAGCCCCACAATATCTTATTAGTGACAGAGGCTCTCAATTTACCAGTAATTTAATGAAAGAGGTGATGAAAACGTGCAAGATTAAACATTGCTTCACAACGAGCTATCATCCCCAGACTAATGGATTGACAGAGCGGTTAAATAGAACATTGATCAATATGCTCAGTATGTATGTGAACACTGATCAGAAAAATTGGGACGAAATACTCCCATTCATCACTCACGCTTACAATACTACAATTCAGGAAACCACAGGATATTCTCCCTTTTTCCTGATGTTTGGAAGAGAACCCACGTCTCTTTTGGACGACAGGAATATCTCGGTGGACATTGACAAAGATGATTATGATGAATACATAAAACATCACTTAGACAAAATAAACAGAACAAGAAAATTAGTTATTAACAACACAATAAAGACTCAAGAAAGAATGAAAAAGAACTATGACAAGAAACACATGGAAAGAAGCTACGAACCAGGAGAATTAGTAGCAGTTTGGACACCAATTAGGAAAATAGGAAAGTGTGAGAAACTACTGAGAAAATATTTTGGCCCATATAGAATATTAAAGAAGCTGTCCAACGTAAATTACTTAATTGAACCAAAAGATAATCCTGGCCAAGACCCATTGATTGTCCATGTCTCAAGAATCAAACCCTATTTTGAAAGAATTGATGAGGTCAATCACGAGGACGTGACGACCTCTGGAGAGGGGGAAGTGTTACATCATGATTAATGGCGTATTTCTTATATTAGTTTTAATATATTTGAAATTTAAATTATATATTTATTTATTTTTATATAAAATATTCTATGATATTTATTTAAAACAGATTATTAATTTATCATCATTTGTATTTAGGTACACTGTGACTTCACTGCTCTCTTTGATGTGAGAAAATAAAGAAAGGATTCTGGTGGCTACTTAAAGAAGACTTATCTCGTTATTCCCTTTTATAAATTTCTAGGATGGTTGAAACACGCTCTGGTAAGATGCAGGACCCAGCACAGGAGAGAATCCAGGCTGAAGAGTCTGCCAAGCCGCAACCTGGTGCAACAATATATATATATGTAGTATAACAAACCAATATGTATATATGTGTGGTCCAGTGGGTGGTAGATATCAGCAACAACCTGCTGAACGCCAGCCAGGGACAGCCATGGGCAGACCTGCCCAGCCAAGACCAGCGTCAAGTTGCCGCAGAGCTCCTGCGAGGAATGGAGGACAATGCTCTCCTGCTGGCAGACACTCGCAGCTCGGACCTCCACTTCAAATACTCCAAGGACAATGTCTGTGAGTACCTCTCACCAAAGCAAGGAAGGAATAGTATCTTTTGTTCCAAGTTCTGACAACTTCTATAGTAGTGCAACTTATCAATTTGAATACAAAATGCTTTTGTAAAAGCTTTCTTCCATGGAATATAACAAGGTGATAAGACCAAATCCAAATAAATGAATAGTGAGTGACGTTTTGGTAACAGCATTTTATATATTTGGGATTCAGTACTTTAGTCTGATGGTAACAACGCTGTTACTGAAACGTCACTCACTATTTATTCAATTGGTATTCAGTACTTTAGTCTGATGATGGTAAAACACTGTTACTGAAACGTCGCACACTATTTATATATTTGGGAATCACTACTTTTGTCTGATAATGGTAACAACACTGTTACCGAAGCATCACACACAAGTTATTTATTTAGATTTGGTGTTACAGTAGAAGCTCCCTGTAAAGGACACCTAATTGCAGACCCAAAGTGTCCTTTAGGGAGAGGGGTCCTCTTACAGGAGAGTTGCAAAATAGTAAAAATGGTTATTTTACAAATGAAAACTGTCCTTTGTGGAGAGGTGTCCTCTAGCGTGAGTGTCCTCCCAGGGAAGTTCTACTGTATTATCTTGTGTTTCTAATCTATAATCCAAATTGTGCCTTATCATGGTGTTTCTAATCTATAATTGTACGTTATATATCAGCCCATGGAGACAGTGCTACAGTGAAGAATGTGTCTGTGCAGTGGTGGCCGTGGACATTGTGGAGATGCACAAGGTGGAGGACATCACGCTCCCTCCGCCGGACAGACTGGACTCTGGAGATTCTGTCTTCCTCCCTGCAGAGGCCCTGCTGGAGAACTCCAGAAATGGTAGAAATTCTTCTCTCTCTGGATACTTATCTCTGGATGTGACATATCTCTGGATACCTATCTCTGGATGTAACATATCTCTGGATACCTATCTCTGGATGTAACATATCTCTGGATACCTATCTCTGGATGTAACATATCTCTGGATACCTATCTCTGGATGTAACATATCTCTGGATACCTATCTCTGGATGTAACATATCTCTGGATACCTATCTCTGGATGTAACATATCTCTGGATACCTATCTCTGGATGTAACATATCTCTGGATACCTATCTCTGGATGTAACATATCTCTGGATACCTATCTCTGGATGTAACATATCTCTGGATACCTATCTCTGGATGTAACATATCTCTGGATACCTATCTCTGGATGTAACATATCTCTGGATACCTATCTCTGGATGTAACATATCTCTGGATACCTATCTCTGGATGTAACATATCTCTGGATACCTATCTCTGGATGTAACATATCTCTGGATACCTATCTCTGGATGTAACATATCTCTGGATACCTATCTCTGGATGTAACATATCTCTGGATACCTATCTCTGGATGTAACATATCTCTGGATACCTATCTCTGGATGTAACATATCTCTGGATGTAACATATCTCTGGATACCTATCTCTGGATGTAACATATCTCTGGATACCTATCTCTGGATGTAACATATCTCTGGATACCTATCTCTGGATGTGACATATCTCTGGATACCTATCTCTGGATGTAACATATCTCTGGATACCTATCTCTGGATGTAACATATCTCTGGATACTTATCTCTGGATGTAACATATCTCTGGATGTAACATATCTCTGGATACCTATCTCTGGATATAACATATCTCTGGATACCTATCTCTGGATGTAACATATCTCTGGATACTTATCTCTGGATGTAACATATCTCTGGATACTTATCTCTGGATGTAACATATCTCTGGATACTTATCTCTGGATGTAACATATCTCTGGATACCTATCTCTGGATGTAACATATCTCTGGATACCTATCTCTGGATGTAACATATCTCTGGATACTTATCTCTGGATGTAACATATCTCTGGATACTTATCTCTGGATGTAACATATCTCTGGATACCTATCTCTGGATGTAACATATCTCTGGATACCTATCTCTGGATGTAACATATCTCTGGATACCTATCTCTGGATGTAACATATCTCTGGATACCTATCTCTGGATGTAACATATCTCTGGATGTAACATATCTCTGGATACCTATCTCTGGATGTAACATATCTCTGGATACTTATCTCTGGATGTAACATATCTCTGGATGTAACATATCTCTGGATACCTATCTCTGGATATAACATATCTCTGGATACCTATCTCTGGATGTAACATATCTCTGGATACTTATCTCTGGATGTAACATATCTCTGGATACTTATCTCTGGATGTAACATATCTCTGGATACTTATCTCTGGATGTAACATATCTCTGGATACCTATCTCTGGATGTAACATATCTCTGGATACCTATCTCTGGATGTAACATATCTCTGGATACTTATCTCTGGATGTAACATATCTCTGGATACTTATCTCTGGATGTAACATATCTCTGGATACCTATCTCTGGATGTAACATATCTCTGGATACCTATCTCTGGATGTAACATATCTCTGGATACCTATCTCTGGATGTAACATATCTCTGGATACCTATCTCTGGATGTAACATATCTCTGGATACCTATCTCTGGATGTAACATATCTCTGGATACCTATCTCTGGATGTGACATATCTCTGGATACCTATCTCTGGATGTAACATATCTCTGGATTCCTATCTCTGGATGTAACATATCTCTGGATACTTATCTCTGGATGTAACATATCTCTGGATGTAACATATCTCTGGATACCTATCTCTGGATATAACATATCTCTGGATACCTATCTCTGGATGTAACATATCTCTGGATACTTATCTCTGGATGTAACATATCTCTGGATACTTATCTCTGGATGTAACATATCTCTGGATACTTATCTCTGGATGTAACATATCTCTGGATACCTATCCTCTGTGTGTATGTATGCCTAAACATTGGTTTATCCAATATACACTCATGGACAAAACTTGAGGAAGTTATACCTTTTAGCATGTATATCGGGACAATAACTCTGAAAGATATTTGATAAACAGTGACCTTTATTGAAGACCCATGAGATAACCAAATGTGAACAAAATTGCCTCTGTCTCTTTCAAAACACAGATGACTGATGACATCAAAATATGAAACTTCCTTAAGTTTTATCCTCTTGAGTGTTTATCATCTGATTTATCAGTAAATGAAATTGCTTCTTGAATTTAGCGTTAGCCTTTTACTCGAAAGCTCGTTTTGTCCCAAGTCAAAGGAAAGAAACTTTTTGCTTAACATTGTTTAATTTTTTTTATTGCAATTAACCACTTCAGTTAAAACACCTTTTATAGGCAGAATTAGTCGATTTTGTAACATCTCCCATGTTATATGCTATCTTTAGTTATTCCTGTATTGATGAAAGTCATAGGGCCTGAATTTATCAGAAGATTTATCAACAGTAATAGACAGTTCAGTAGAACAACCTCCAAAAGAGTGACAATCCTCTAACAGACACTTCTATACAAAGGACATCATCAAAGTTACCATTTTTACCAATTAGCTGCTCTCTAATAAGAGGATACTTTGGATCTGTAACTAAGTCTAACTCGAGAGAGGTTTTTACCTTAATACCTTTTCTAGTTTTGACATCTATTTTGATGGGAGAGGCAACCATTACTTTTAGAGTTCAATGTCTTCCTGGAAAAATCTATATTTGGCCATAGATATGGTTCCCCTAGTGTATCGCATGGAATAAAGTCTGCCCTGGACTGAAGAGAGCTATTAGACTGAAACCATGGTCTCCAAGTGGACACTTCTCAGTTTGCCAAAGCTGGTGTTGTGGCTTTGTCACCGACCTGATGCCGCTAGTTTGCAGCGATGTTCAATAGATGGGATCTGGTTTTGACATTTATTTTGATGGGAGCGGTGACTTTTACTTTTATAGACGGATACCTTTATTGTTTTCAAAGCCAGAATGTGCAACCATTGATGTGTGGGGGTGCAGGACTGTCCAAGGTGGTGTTTGTGTCCTACAATCCCATGCTGGGGCGGATGCTGGAGCCACAGAGCTACCTGGACACCACAGTCATCAACAGCCGGATTGTCTCTGTTTCCCTGGGACGTCAGCCAGTGTTTCAGCTCTCCCAGCCTGTTGTGGTGACCTTCAAACACCTGCAGGTACTGGACAAACCACCATCCCTCGCTGACTTGCTCTAACAGCCTTCTCTTGTCCAGGAGGTGAATGTGTCTAACCCTATCTGTGTCTACTGGAGCTATGAGAACAAGTGAGTTGTACCACACTCTTGTGTCAAATTATGACATGTGCCCAAAACTTTCATAGCAAAAAAAAAAAAAAAAGGAAAAAGGGTCTTTCCTTTTATAAATTGATGACTCTAGAATATATAAACAGAAATCATATTTTACAAAATAAAAAGTACAAAAGAAATATTAGTGAATGATAAAGCACACTTTTTCTTCCATTCTTTTGTCTGATGATGGTAACAATGCTGTTACAGAAACCTCACACACTATTCATTTATTTAGATTAGGTCTTATTTTCTTGTAGCTTATAGTCTATAATCCAAAATGTGCTTTATCACTAGAATATAAGAAATAAAGAATTTGATGAACACACAGCGAATGATGAGTAATCTGTGTGTGTGTCAGGGACTGGTCAGAGGATGGTTGCCGGGTCCAGACCTTCAACAGGTCCCATACCTCCTGTGCCTGCAGCCACCTCACCAACTTTGCCGTCCTCATGGACATCCGAGCCACCAAGGTGAGTTAGTTGCCTGCTGGACCTCAGTCCCAGTTTACTGACACCTGAGTCCAGCTCATCTACTCCCACGAGAAGGTTCTGGAAATCCTCAGCTACGCCGGCTGCTCCATCTCCATCATCTGCCTTATCTTTGCCATCCTCACCTTCCACTTCTTCAGGTAACACCACCTCCCTCTATCAGTACTAGCCTTCATTAGCATGGTTGTTGTATTGGATGGGCTCCACACAATACTGTCCTCTCTCTACAATGAAATTAACTATAGTATTTCATTTAGAATCCTTTTTTTTTTCTGCTTATTCCTAGTACACGTGGTACAGGCCATGATAATCATGGTGGGTAGAAGAAGGCGACTGCTTTTTCTGTAAGTATACTACATATCTATACATGCGAAAAGCAGTTCGACTTTTCACTTACAAATGTGCCAGAGCCCCATTTGGTTACTTGCACTCACTGGTTGGATGAACTTTTGCAAGAATTGGGGGCCATTGGATCATTTTTTTTTAAATCAGAAAAAAGTGCCCAATGCAGGAATCGAACCCGGGTCGTAGAGGTCAAAAACCAATGGTTTAGACCATCCTTCCACCGACCTCCATAGAATCCTAATATATAATAATAATTTAAATATTCTTTAATTTAATCTTTTTTTTTTTCTTAATTAAAAAATAAACAAGCAAATTCACTTCTTTTGGTTTACTAGGAAAGGTATTTAGCCATCACACCTCATTATAACAACAACATTGGGACCAGGATTGTTATAACATGGCTATAGAACAATTATAATGGTCTAAGTTGCTGTTATAACATGGCTATAGAACAATTATAATGGTCTAAGTTGCTGTTATAACATGGCTATAGAACAATTATAATGGTCTAAGTTGCTGTTATAACATGGCTATAGAACAATTATAATGGTCTAAGTTGCTGTTATAACATGGCTATAGAACAATTATAATGGTCTAAGTTGCTGTTATAACATGGCTATAGAACAATTATAATGGTCTAAGTTGCTGTTATAACATGGCTATAGAACAATTATAATGGTCAAAGTTGCTGTTATAACATGGCTATAGAACAATTATAATGGTCTAAGTTGCTGTTATAACATGGCTAAAGAACAATTATAATGGTCTAAGTTGCTGTTATAACATGGCTATAGAACAATTATAATGGTCTAAGTTGCTGTTATAACATGGCTATAGAACAATTATAATGGTCTAAGTTGCTGTTATAACATGGCTATAGAACAATTATAATGGTCTAAGTTGCTGTTATAACATGGCTATAGAACAATTATAGTGGTCTAAGTTATTGTTATAACATGGCTATAGAACAATTATAATGGTCTAAGTTGCTGTTATAACATGGCTAAAGAACAATTATATAATGGTCTAAGGATAACATGGCTATAGAACAATTATAATGGTCTAAGTTGCTGTTATAACATGGCTAAAGAACAATTATAATGGTCTAAGTTATAACAAGGTTCTAGTAGCCATATCTATTAGATAAGTTTGTAAAAATAGATAGATTTGCATAAACCAATTCTTTTATTTAGTTCCTGAGGTTTCAGTGACTTTCTATTACTCTCCTCAGGGATATTTTAATTCCTATTCTCTACTTATATTATGGAAAATGGTACAAAAGTGAATTTGTATTTGGATCAGGTAGATGAATTAAGATAAAAGGTATTTCCTGATCGTGCAACTGAAAGTTGCTGATGGCTTGCGCCATCTATCGGAATAAATATTAACTAATCGTTGATTTTTTTACCGTCTGGAATAATTAAAAATCAATGATTAGTTGATATTTATTCAGATAGATGGCGCAAGCCATCAGCAACTTTCAGTTGCACGATCAGAAAATGCCTTTTTTCTTAACTTAACTTGATATTTATACATGATTTTATAAAATACATGTAACACGTCACTTATCTATGTCAGGAACTGAATAAACACCTGCTGGGAACTAAGTAAAACAAAGGTTGATGTAGCCATATATTTCTATGAACTTCCAGTCAACAAATGATCTTGAAAGGAAGTCAACTCAGTAGCCGAGACTGTGTATGTAGCAGAGTGCTGAAGAGTGACCGCACCACCATCCACAAGAACCTGTGCTTCTGTCTGCTGGTGGCGGAGGTGCTGTTCGTGGCCGGGGTGCACCAGACTGCTCAGCCCGTGGTCTGTAGCGTCATCGCCGGCCTGCTCCACTACTTCTTCCTGGCAGCTTTCTCCTGGATGTTCCTGGAGGGCTTCCAGCTCTACGTCATGCTTATCGAAGTCTTTGAGACAGAGAAGTCCCGCGTGAAGTACTATTATGCAGCGGCGTACTCAGCACCCGCAGTAATTGTCATGGTGTCTGCGCTGGTGGATTCCAGCAGCTATGGGACTCCGGACTACTGCTGGCTACGAGCTGACAATTACTTCATTCTCAGCTTTGTGGGTCCGGTCATCTTCATTGTGCTGGTGAGTCCACCACTCTCTATCTCTCATATATGGCAATCTATTTATTATAACTTAAAATTTATATAAATAACTTACCGCAAAGTTTAAATATATATTTTATTGGAAATACACAAGGTAATAAGTCCTAATTCAAATAAATAAATTGTGTATGACATTTAGGTAACAATGCTGTTACTGAAACATCACATCCTATTTATTTGAATTTGGTTTTGTTACCTTATGTTTATAATCTATAATCCAAATTGTTTCTTATTATTTTATTGGAAGTTTTGAGTCATGTCCTACCTCCCCTGTACTTACAATAGATAGGAAGTAATTTTGATACCATTTTATTTATCTTTCTCTTCCTACAGGCTGACCAAAGGACAAGATCCAAAATCCCCTAATAAAATATTTAGCATATATATACTTTTATAAAAGCAATGGTTGCCTCTCCAGTCAAAATAAACATCAAACTAGATGCCATCTGTCACCACAAACTCAGGTGGGTGACTAGCTTTGGCAAATTGAGAAGCATCCACCTGGAAACCATGGATTCAGTCATGGTTGACATGAGATGCGACCTTTGCTTTTATAGATTAATTTCCACCAGCAAAATTTCCACCTCTATGTATATATTTTTAAAATCTTGTTGATAAGTTATTTATATAGTAACAAATAAATTTACTAGCAATGTATTAATCATCAAATATCATCAAATAGTATCTCTACAAACCTTACTGCAATGATATAAGTTATTTCTATGCACGAAAAAAATATATAGTCTCAACTTTTGGACATAGATATTCTTTCCTTTTCTTCTTTTTCTCTTTTCTGAGCTAGGATTAAATTTCTTCCCCTGCTTCTCACTTCTTTTTAGATTCATTTCTAACAGGAGAATTGTCTGTATAAGATGGAATGTCTTAATAAAGGCTTGTGTGATATAAGTTATTGAATGAGAGGACTCATCAGTATTATCTCAACATCGCACACAGATATATTGTTGGGTTAAAAATCGGTCGGAGACCCCAGGATCTAAGTAACAACAACTGCTGTGGTGCAGGCCAACTTTGTGTTCCTGAGCATTGCCCTCTACATGATGTGCAAACACTCGGGCATGATGACCTCAGTGAAGAGCAAGGATCAGACCAAGTTGAGCTCCATCAAGTAAGTTGACTCCCTACTTTTGTTTCTTCTTTAACCACCTTTTGCTGAAAATCACCTTTTTTTAGGTCTACTTGATTTCTAACCAAAATGGTAAATTTGGCCACAAGTACTTTTTGTTTCAATTATGAAGGTAGCACTTTAGTTAAGGAAAAGGGAGTCATGTCTTGATAAAGATGAGTGTACCAAAATATTGCAAAATACACTATCTCCCTGTAAAGGACAAGCTCCTGAGCAAAAGTGTCCTTTAGGTAGAGGGGTATCCGCTTACTGGAGAGTTGCTAATTAGTGAAAATGGTAATTTTGGTAATGAAAACTGTCCTTTATTGAGAAGTGCGTCCTCTAATGGAGGTTCTACTGTTTTACATATATATGCTGCTCATAAAAAAAAAATTAAAATAGATTCTTTTTTCTCCAGGAAAAAAAAGTAAAAAAAGATCAACCAGAGCCAAGCCAAATGGAGCCATCTCTTGTTAACAACAGTCATCATTAGTTTTAGCATCTATTTTGTCGGGGGAGGTGACATTTATTTTTATAGAACAGGCATCTCAGAAGAAAAATCATTTAATTCTGCCAGAGTGGCTACTGAGTTTCAGTGTGCTCTTCCTCGCTCACAGTTTGAGGCAGTCCTAGATTCCAAGCTTGTATGTGTGGTTGGGGTGTGTTGCTTAAAAGGTCCCAAATCCATGTGCTCATTATAAGTACTGTATGTGGTAGGGCCACCACCATATTAGATATACATCATGCTGGTGTGTATAATACACATATGGTGATCTCCCAAGGAACTGTTGTGTCCATGGTACTGCCCATGATAATCACTGGGAGAAGTTGTTTATTGAAACTACTTTTACTGGAAGTTCATGACATGCCATCCACATATTGTTGTGTGACCACAGGTATGGAAGATTTATTGATAATTGGGGGATGGTAATTGATGGCTTGTACTGTGGTATCCTGGGTGGTCACCAGGGATCTTGTCCTTCAAGGCTACTTATGGTATCCAGCCAGAGTAGAGGCCATGTTTGTTAGGAACAAGCGCTAATCACCTCACGAACTCTCTGTCATATTGATGATAACTAGTTTAAAAAATAAAATAATCATAGATAAATATATATAACAGTACAAATATTTATTTTTGAGTGGTTTCATATGTTGGGAATTACCACAATAGGTAGAAAGTGTCAGTTGCTTGCCAAGATAGTGTTGTTGTTTCTTATCCCCTTGTGTAAAGATAGAGTTCAGGCATTATGTTAAAGGACCGGGGTGTTGCAGAACTTGGGTGAGAGGAGCTGTGGTGCTGGTGTTCCTCCTAGGCCTCACCTGGTCCTTCGGCCTGTTCTACCTGAATGAGCAGTCAGTGATCATGGCCTACCTCTTTGTCATCTTCAACTCCCTGCAGGGGCTCTTCATCTTTATCTTTCACTGCATCTACAATGACAAGGTGAGTAGTTATTCCTCAGAATATTGCAGCAGGAACACTCTAACCTTTTGTGATGTTTTCTACGCAGGTCCAGAAAGAATACCAAAAATATTTTCGCCGCGGGGAAAACTGGCTGCCCATCTGCCTGCACAAGTCCAAGGATGCTCACCGCAGGCCCAGTCTCTTTATCAACTCCAATGGGACAGCACAGCCTACGTCTGGTGACCTGAGTGTACGTGACATGTCTTGTTTATCCATAGACTGCTGTTAGACATGTTGGTGTCATTATATACAGCAAACCTTGCTAGAACAACATCATTTGGGACCAAGATAGAGTTAGAACTGTTTTGTTGTTGTTTTAACAAGGTTTGACTGTTCCAAAAAGTAAAATCCTCTGCCATATATAAAATAATAAATAAAATAGCTTCTGAGAATGAGTTTCTTACTTTATTAAATATATTATCCTTTAAAAATCCTGAGTTCAACTGACCCGGTTGATGGTCCTCAACAAGGGTCCCACTCCAGGAATACGGAGGAGCTGTGTCCGTACTCATGTTAGAGTCGGCAGCAAAGGCTTCCATGTTAGGAACAGCCTCAAACTACAGGCAAAGTTAGACTTTCACCAAAGTGTGCCTGGATCATGGTGCCATGATCAACGAAAGCTGCACCCCTATACCCCATTCCATGAGATCATGAACTCATGGGATTCGTGTAATCTTTACACAAGGGGATAAGGGACAACAACAACAACAATATATTATTCTCAAGCTTTTGGTTTTACAAACCCTTCTACTGGAATATACTCAGGGTTTGTATATAGCATGGAATCTTGAGAAAAATATATAAAGCACACACAACAACATCCTCTGGATATATTTATTATTCCAAGGTGTATTAGAATTGCTGTAGACAATAACAGAAATTGACTTTTGGAAGGTTTGAATGTAGTGTCTGACCTTGCTGCTGTCTGCTGCAGTCCCCTCAAAACTCCTGGAGCTTCAGGAAGGATCGCAAGTCCTCCACAAATTCTTCCTTCCTCAAGTCATCTTCTCAAAGTGAGTTTGGTTCAACAGTTCCAGCTTATGTCAACTCGAGACAATCGATCGAGTCTTAGGATAGTCCTTCAAAATCTTAGATATAAACAAACTTCTACTATCCTTACTGCGATGAAAAAATATATTGAGAAGGCTTGGCTCTTCAGTGGTGAATCCTCCCAGTCGTTTCACCGATTTTTTCATTGCAGTAAGGACAGTAGAGGTTTGTAATGAAACATTCATGCTATAATGCTTCCATTTCTTATACATAGATGGTACATTATCACCTTATACATAGATGGTACATTATCACCTTATACATAGATGGTACATTATCACCTTATACATAGATGGTACATTATCACCTTATACATAGATGGTACATTATCACCTTATACATAGATGGTACATTATCACCTTATACATAGATGGTACATTATCACCTTATACATAGATGGTACATTATCACCTTATACATAGATGGTACATTATCATCTTATACATAGATGGTACATTATCACCTCATACATAGATGGTACATTATCACCTTATACATAGATGGTACATTATCATCTTATACATAGATGGTACATTATCACCTTATACATAGATGGTACATTATCACCTTATACATAGATGGTACATTATCACCTTATACATAGATGGTACATTATCACCTTATACATAGATGGTACATTATCATCTTATACATAGATGGTACATTATCACCTTATACATAGATGGTACATTATCACCTTATACATAGATGGTACATTATCACCTTATACATAGATGGTACATTATCATCTTATACATAGATGGTACATTATCACCTTATACATAGATGGTACATTATCACCTTATACATAGATGGTACATTATCACCTTATACATAGATGGTACATTATCATCTTATACATAGATGGTACATTATCACCTTATACATAGATGGTACATTATCACCTTATACATAGATGGTACATTATCACCTTATACATAGATGGTACATTATCACCTTATACATAGATGGTACATTATCATCTTATACATAGATGGTACATTATCACCTCATACATAGATGGTACATTATCACCTTATACATAGATGGTACATTATCATCTTATACATAGATGGTACATTATCACCTTATACATAGATGGTACATTATCACCTTATACATAGATGGTACATTATCACCTTATACATAGATGGTACATTATCACCTTATACATAGATGGTACATTATCACCTTATACATAGATGGTACATTATCACCTTATACATAGATGGTACATTATCACCTTATACATAGATGGTATATTATCACCTTATACATAGATGGTACATTATCACCTTATACATAGATGGTACATTATCACCTTATACATAGATGGTACATTATCACCTTATACATAGATGGTACATTATCACCTTATACATAGATGGTACATTATCACCTTATACATAGATGGTACATTATCACCTTATACATAGACGGTACATTATCACCTTATACATAGATGGTACATTATCACCTTATAATAACCAAACTTGTCTTTCATTAGAAATATTTCCTTGTATCAATAATAAGGTACAAATATCAGACTTCCAGGGAGAAATTTCTTTTGTAAATCTCTCATCTTCGGACACGAGAGCTAGAGATTAAAGATTTAGAAAATAAACTTTTCCCTCTCTGGAAGCCTTTTAACCTTAAAAACTTTTCTTTATATTTCAATAACCACAATTTGAGAGTTACAGGTAAAAGTGGAGAGTATATTGAACCTAAAGGGGAAAAAATAAGGTAATAAGATCAAATCCAAATAAATAAATAGTGTGAGGCATTTCAGTAACAACGTTGTTACCATCAAACCAAAGTAATGAATATCTGAAATACTTCAGACTCAACATTGGATTTGTTCTTTTTATTCTTTGAACTCAATTTTAGATTAAAAATGTGTGGAATTTTTTAGTAAGCTAAAAAAATATGGAAATAAATTTAAAAAAAAAAATGTTGTTTGTGGTAAAATAGTCAGGTTTGAAACTGATTTCTAAAATATTGTGCAGAGAATAATACCAATGGTATGAAAAATATTATTGAATTTAGTTTGAATCCATTTGTATGTGTGTGCCATTTTAAATATATTAAAATGAAGAAACTGAAGAAACTATCTTTTCAAACATTTTACAAACAACAGTTTTAATTCTTACCAGCACACATAAACTCCATCACTCTTGTAATGTTCAATTGTATTGTTTCAAGTAGGGGAACACACACTTACATAGAAGTTCAATGAAAGAGGCATTCCTTGGACCTATACAACTTTATTTCAATATTCAGACAAGCAGCACACTCACTACTCATCAAGAGAAATGATTCAAGCCCTGCTCATTGAAATATTGATATATTTTTGTAGAGTTCCAAGATAAGCTTTCACACATTGAACATATACTCTCCATGGAGATATTGTAATATTTAGAACAACCTACACATATGGTTATAGTTATAACAGGGGACAATGTTAGGCTGTAGCTGAAGGTAATGTTAGGCACAATGTAAGCAACATGGACTGACTAGCTAGCTGTGTGGCAGGTCAGAACACAGAGCCAGGAGAGCCCCCAGTGCCAGCGAGGGACCCTGCGGTTTGTCCCGGGGGGCCTCACAGTGCTGGACTGCCCGGAGTACACAGCGGAGAAGCTGGCAGCCTCAGCAGAGATGGACCGCTCTCTGACCACGTTGACGGAGCGCAACTACGGCCACCTGAGTGAAAGGACCCTAGCCGCCATGGCAGGGATGTGCCCCCACCGGCAGTTTGCAGACCACATCTACGAGACAATAGATGACGAGGCCCATCCCAGCCTCTACCCTCAGTTGCCGGAGCACCACATCCGGACCCATTCCTGTACCAGCCGGCAATCCTCTGGCAGCTCAGACAACTATCCTCTGATTGCCCGAACCTTGCCTCACACCCTACGGCTGCCACCTCCAGAAGGCTGTCAATCCCTGGACAACCTGATAGAGCCATGCGGACCCCTGGTCATGGCAGTGTTAGATGGGGAGCGGGTGGTATGCCGGCTACAGCCGCAGGAGCTGGCGGATGCCCACCGGACTCAGTGCCACAAGCTGAGCCAACTCAGCACGGACTGCTGATCTCTAGTCATCATCGAGCTTCTTATTTATTGTGTTTGAACCCTGCCGCAACAGTGCCTCTCACACTGCTTCTGTTGTAGCCTCTCCTCCTCCTCCTGATCAAATCAAACCTCCTTTCTTCTCAGCTGCTTTTCTTACCGTCCAATGTGCTCAACCATCTGCTTGGTTCTCTAACCGTGTGCCAAATTTTGTCCCCACTTGGCTCCTGTGTCTCTCTCTATTTCTCTCTATCTCTCCATATGCAACTTTCATGTGTACATATTTGCACATTTCTGTCCTCCTTCTTTCTAAAATTGTATTTTTTAAGATAAAAAAGCGATATGTGTTTGTAAATATATTTTATATGCTACTGTATATATTTTATATAGATATTGATAAATTTTTTTAAATACATAAATTATTTGTGTTATATAAAAGTTTTATTTTTTTTTCCTCCATTATTTTGAGACAAAAAACTTTTGTAATTTGAAAAAAAAAAACTTCATATTTTTAAAAATTTCTTTTAATTTTTCTATGAATTTTATCTTACCTATATGACCAGTTTGCCCAAAAATTGATGGTTGTATTGACGTCATAGATATAATCAAATTTGGGTTCTTTCTTTTTGTTCCAACCTAAAGTCGGAATACATATCATTTGTTCCCATTTTTCTAAAATCTTTTTTCATATCCTGGGATAAAGCTACATCACCTTAGTCCTACATTTGTACTTTTTCTCTATTTTGGAATACTTTTCTACATGTGTGGTACTCAATGTATTATCAATGTGATATTCCTGTACATAGCAATGTAATTATTCTCTCAACAATCATCCTGGTTTTCTCCCAATAACTACATTCCTGTGCCCCACCTACACACTACAATGGAAATTATTTTGAACAAACAAAAGGTATATTATTATTGAAATAAATTTTGGCTTTATGCTTTATTAAAGACCACTTTGTTAAATTCTTTGTTTAGTGTTTGTCTCCCTCACAGTTATTCTATCAACTGAACCAAATATCACATGTACACTATGGCAAAACTAGGAGAAATGTCTTTGTTTGGTGATTAAGTACAATTTGGATCATAGATAGACACACAAGGTAATATAAGGTTTTCCTAAAAGTTCGTGTTTTTCTTTAAATGTTTTTCTTATTACTTGGCGAATAATATTATTACGGTGAATACATAATACAATTACTTTATACATAATACAAAGACATTAAACATAACGGTGAATAATATTATGACGAATAATATTGGTATTTCAATTTTTTGCAAGTGTTTACAAACTTTTGGGACAACCTTGTATGACCAAATCCAAATAAATAGTGTGAAACACAAGGTAATAAGAACAGAAAAATAGTGTGAAACACAAGGTAATAAGAACAGAAAAATAGTGTGAAACACAAGGTAATAAGAACAGAAAAATAGTGTGAAACACAAGGTAATAAGAACAGAAAAATAGTGTGAAACACAAGGTAATAAGAACAGAAAAATAGTGTGAAACACAAGGTAATAAGAACAGAAAAATAGTGTGAAACACAAGGTAATAAGAACAGAAAAATAGTGTGAAACACAAGGTAATAAGAACAGAAAAATAGTGTGAAACACAAGGTAATAAGAACAGAAAAATAGTGTGAAACACAAGGTAATAAGAACAGAAAAATAGTGTGAAACACAAGGTAATAAGAACAGAAAAATAGTGTGAAACACAAGGTAATAAGAACAGAAAAATAGTGTGAAACACAAGGTAATAAGAACAGAAAAATAGTGTGAAACACAAGGTAATAAGAACAGAAAAATAGTGTGAAACACAAGGTAATAAGAACAGAAAAATAGTGTGAAACACAAGGTAATAAGAACAGAAAAATAGTGTGAAACACAAGGTAATAAGAACAGAAAAATAGTGTGAAACACAAGGTAATAAGAACAGAAAAATAGTGTGAAACACAAGGTAATAAGACCAAATAAATAGTGTGAAACACAAGGTAATAATAACAGAAAAATAGTGTGAAACACAAGGTAATAAGAACAGAAAAATAGTGTGAAACACAGGTAATAAGAACAGAAAAATAGTGTGAAACACAAGGTAATAAGAACAGAAAAATAGTGTGAAACACAGGTAATAAGAACAGAAAAATAGTGTGAAACACAAGGTAATAAGAACAGAAAAAATAGTGTGAAACACAGGTAATAAGAACAGAAAAATAGTGTGAAACACAAGGTAATAAGAACAGAAAAAATAGTGTGAAACACAAGGTAATAAGAACAGAAAAATAGTGTGAAACACAGGTAATAAGACCAAATTCAAATATTTAAATAGTGGTTTGTTTATACAATTGATAACAGTAACTATTTAAAAGAATAATGTGACTTTTTCTTCATTCAGTATTTTTTTCTGATACAGTAATAACTATTTTTTCACATTGTGTCGCGGTCTCACGCAATTCTGGCCTTAACTACCCGTTTCATGATTTTTCAAGATGCCTGAAGGACCAGTTTTTTGGTCGTTGAGGTACAGCTTGCACCACGCTGATGAGGGCCAACAGCCCGAAACGCATACGTGGTTAGCTTTTCTTGATTAATCAAGAATGGGTAATTGGCCAATTCTGGAATAATTAAAAATCAACCAGAATAGTTGATATTTATTCTGATAGATGGTGCAAGCCATCAGCAACTTTCAGTTACACGATAAGGAGATGCCTTTTTCATAAATAACTGTTACACCAAAATCTTGCCAGTAAATTTCTACCTTCCAAACGGGGCTCTGGCACATTTGTAAGTGCAAAGTCGAACTGCTTTTCACATGTGTAGACATGTGGTGCACTTACAGTAAAAGCAGTTGCCTATTTCTACCCACCATGATTATCATGGCCTGTACCACGTGTACTAGGGATAAGCAAAAAAAAAAAAATGTTGCCATTTATTTTTGGTTTTAATACCTTGTGTTTGTTTATTTTTTGTCATCCCAGTTATTATAGCCATGGAGTCTTGGAAGGCACCATGGTGTCTGGCAGAAACTTGCAGTATTCTAGCTAACACTTCATACTAGGTGTGTTATTATCAGTTCTATATGTGTCCCAACACACACTTGATGGATTGTAGAGTGGTAGAATGTATTTTATGTTCATTACAACCACAATACAATAATATACCCTACTTAATCACTAAATGTCTAGTTCACTAAGATTACATTATATAAACAGTTAAATGAGTGAATGGAACAACCTCAAAATTTACATATCACAGGTTTTATCCAAAGACATGGTCTATATTTGGAACAATATTTTGAAAATGATAAGGCACAATTTGGATTATAATACAATAGAATAGAACAAACACAAGGAAATAAACACCAAATAAATAAATAGTGTGTGACATTTCGGTAACAGTGTTGTTACCATCTTCAGACAAAAGTACTGAATGAGAAATTCTCGCACAGAAATGTCACACACTATTTATTTGGTCTTATTACCTTATGAATATTTTGAAAAATTCTAACTTTTTAAACAAATCTATTTAATAAAATAATACAATGATAAAGCACAATTTGAATTATAGATTATAGCTATAAGAAAATATGAAGAAAATGAATTCTAAAATAATACAAGTTTTTGGAGATGCATTTCTTTTAATTTTTTTATTGTATTATCAAGCTTACAGACATTTCCACCCTTCTACAGGAATACAAACTGAACAATAATGGAACGCTGTTATTGTATATTTTGTTCTCTTGTAGAAATGCCCAAAAACTTGAGAATGCAATAAACAATTAAAAGAAACTCACATCTCCAGAAAGGTATTATTTAATTAATATCCAGGAGATTCACAACTATTGTATTAATGCAACAATTCCATTTAATTTGGCAACAATTACATAGCACACAAACCTTGTATAGGGATTGGTGGAATCCCTCTAATAGACCAAAGTGGTGTTTGGTTGGCAAAGTGGTTTTACCAATTCTATGGCGGAAATACAAATGGATTTTTAAAATAATATTTTTTCTATTTTTCCATTGTATAATTATAGAAGGTCATTTATAATCTTGGTAGGGTTGGAATACAGGTCCTGTCTTGAGGCTCCCATGCATTCCAAAGGTGGTCTGGTGAGGCCTCTTTGGTCCTGCAGATGGTGCATTGTGGGAAGGTCTTTACACCATCCTGGAAGAGGAGCAGTCTTGTATGGCCAGTTTTGAGCCTGGAGATATAGGTTGCTGCTTGTCAGTTCATCCCACATTCTAGAATAGCTCCAGGCTTTTGGTTCAGATACCAATGATGGAATGTTGACTCCTGTATTTTTGCTTGGATGTTTCTTTTTTGTATGCATTTGAAAGAGTTGAAATCAAGGTCTGAGTTAGGCATTCAATGCTGATTTTGCAATCACATCTGCTGTGCCGTTGCCCTTCAGACCTATATGGGATGGGATCCACTGGAAGGTGATTTGTGTGTCTCTGTGAAGTTTGTATAAATTCAGGGCAATTTTCCTCAGGGACATTTTCATTATTAAAAAGAAAAATCACTTCTTCCATAAAAACCTATGCATCATCTGTATGAGTGCAAAACCAGTTTCCACGTGGATGTTCCAAGCTTTTGTCACCGACCAGAAGAGTCTGCTAGAGACAAGTCAATAGGTGGCACATGGTTTTTGGATCTATTTGATGAAAAATGCCATCTTTCCTTTTTTTATTTTAAAGATCTGCTCTTCCCCATATACACCAGCTATTACTTCATGTATTTGTTATAAGGGCCATTCTCTTTTTTCATTTTATGATTGAAAATTTAATAACTTTCTCTCAGAAAAAAATGTTCCAGTCGAAAATCTCTGTACTGACTTTAAAAGCTAATCAAAATAAATTTATGGTCAATGAAACATTTGCATTCAACTACTAGCTAGAACTGTGGCCAACAATCCACGGGCCATTACCAAGATACTGTAGACTTATGGAAGACATTTTCTTACATCAATTACAGTGGAGCCTTGTTATAACAGCCTCCTTTATATCAGTAAATTGGTTATAACATAATTCTAAAGTCCCTAGTTTTAAGCCCAGATTGTTTAACCATGGTTATAACAACATGGTTATAGGAAATCCCAAGAGATGTTGTGACAGCAAGGTTCTTCTGTATAGGTAAACACATGGTAATAAGACCAAAACCAAATAAATAAATAGGTGTGTGACGTTTCGGTAACAGTATTACCATTGTTACTGAAACATCACACACTATTAATTTATTTGGATTTGGTCTTATTACCTTGTGTTTATAGTCTATAATCCAAATTGTGCCTTATCATTCAGTATAGGTACTTCTCCAATGTAGTGTACTGGTTGCCAGGGTTGTGTGACTGTAGAGTGAGAACTTCTAGAATATTTGACACAGTAAGAGGTCACCACCCCGGTTGGCTGGCCAAGTGTAGCACCATCTCCATGTTTTCCTCCCCTCTCACTCAGGTCACGGTGTTAGAAGAATGCCCCATCTCAACTGTGGACCAGATCTACACTACTCTCTCTCTCTCTGGTTTTGACCAGTTTCCCTTATTTTACTGGAACAAAGTTCATTTGAGCCAATTATTTTCTAGTTTCCTAACTGCAACTATTTTTTTTTTCTAATGTGTGATAAGGTTACAATTTGGATTATAGAAAACTATATTATTCTTACAGGAAATGAAAACAAAGACACAAATGCTTCTTTTACACATAAAATAAACTTCTACTGTCCATGCTGCGATGAAAAAATATTGAGAGGGCTTGGCTTATCAACAATGAACCCCCCCAGCAGTTTAACCAATTTAATCTACCAGACCCCTTCTTAGAGCTCTAATACTGTATTGGGGACGATTCTGCTTATATATGCTACACTGAAGGGTGAAATCACAGAAATGGTATTCAAACAAACTATGTAATTCCAAGCCCTAAAAGCTTATGTCCATAGTTTGCTTGAATACTATTTCTGAGATTCTACTCTTCACAATGTAGCATATATAAGCAGAATCGTCCAATACAGTATTAGAACTCTAAGAAGTGGTCTAGTGGATTAAATTGGCGAAACCGCTTGGAGGGTTCACCACTGATATGAGTCAAGCCCTCCCAATGTTTTTCATCGCAGTAAGGACAGTAGAAGTTTGATTTATGTGTAAAATAAATATTTGTGCTGATGAGGCACAATTTGGATTGTAGATTATAAACACAAGGTAATAATTTATTTATTTGGATTTGGTCTTATTACCTTGTGTTTAAATATTTGTGCTTTAATTTTTCATTTCCTGTATGTTTCTATGTATGTTTCTCAGCCTGCAACCCCAAGACATATTATTGACTGTATTGACTCATTCATTGATGAGCTCTACTCTTCCCCGCAGACACCATAAAAAATCTCAAGCTTTACAAGTTTGATACCTTAGTGTGATTGAGTGGAGATAAGAAAGAAGAAGAAGAAGATTTCCTGTATGTAGATGGCGCAATATTGCTTTATATTCTTCTTATCTGCTATCTTGTTGATACACTTGATAACAGTAACTACATTTTAGAACCAAATAATTTTATTAAAGAACGTCACACCAGAGAGTGTAGCCAGGACCCAAACTGACACACAGTGAAGAAGTTTTAAAGCAATTCCTTCAATGCTCCTGATTTTTGCACAAGTTCAACCCCAGCCAGTATTCTTCTTCTTCTTTCTTATCTTCACTCAATCATATTAGGGTATCAAGTTTGTAGAGCTTGAGACTTGACAACTATCATGACTGGGTGAAGTAGAATGGTCTGCCTTTGTCATTAAGACTGTGAGCACTACTCAGTGGCAGGTCGACTTAGCTCTGTGGTGAACATTTTTTCCTTTCACTTTGAGTGTGAAATACTTGTCTGTTCTTTCAAGGACTGGGAAGGGTCCCTCATATGGTGGTTCCAGAGGTTTCTTCACTCGATCTGTCCTGATAAATACATGCGAACATGTTTTCAGATCTTTATGAACAAATACTTTAGTCTTCGAATGATGTTTTTCATTTAAGGGTTTGAGCAATTCCATTTGCTTTTGAAGCTGCTGAACAAATTCTTCAGCATGCAGGTGATGTTTAGAAGCATCAAAGAATTCGCCAGGCAGTCTGATGGTTTTGCCATATACCATCTGAGACAAAGAATGGTTGTTATCTTTGTTGATAGCAGCACGCAAGCCTAGGAGAACTGTTGGCAGCGTTTCCGTCCACTTAATATTATTGTGGGCCCGAATGGCAGTTTTAATGGTTCTATGAAGCCTTTCAATCTTCCCGTTACACTGAGGGTGGTACGCCGTGGAATGACGAATTTTGATACCACACAGCTTTGTTAAATCTTTGAAAAGTTGAGAAGTAAACTGCTTTCCTCGGTCTGATATCACTGTATGCGGTGCTCCAAATCTAACAATCCAGTTTTCGTAGAACGCTCTCGCTACCGTTTCAGACTTCATATCTGGTAGCGGAACAACTTCCATCCAGCTGGTGTACCTGTCGATACAGGTCAGACAGTAGATGTTACCATTCGATGGAGGTAAAGGACCAATTAGATCGATGTGGACAACACTAAATCTTTCATCCACTTCTTGATATTTGCCTATTTCTGATTTTGTGTGTATCGACACCTTGCACTTTTGGCAGTTGACACAAGCTCGAGCCCATTTTCTAATGTCTTTATTCATATTGGGCCATATAAATCTTGATGTTAATTGTTTAGTAGTGGCTTTGATGCCTGGGTGTGAGAGTTCGTGGAAGTTCCTAAAAACCATCATTCGGAATTTAATTGGAATGAATGGTCTAATATTATTGGTAGACAGGTCACACCATAACAAATTGCCTGATTGTAGTGGGCATTGCTTAAATTTTAGAGAGGTATTCTTTGAAATCAGGTTTTGTAGTTCTGAATCACCAGTTTGTTCTTTGGCGATCTCTTCATAGTCGATAGTTGTGATAGCATCAACTCTGGACAGAGCATCGGCGACTATGTTGTCAGTATCTTTTATGTACTTGATATCAGTAGTGAATTGGAAAATGTATTGTAGATGTCTTAATTGTCTAGGAGAAGCTTTCTCATTTTTTTTGTTTGAATGCGTAAATTAAAGGTTTGTGATCAGTTAAAATTGTAAATTCACGTGCCTCAAGCAGGTGCTTGAAGAATTTGATAGACAAATATATTGCGAGAAGCTCTCTATCATATGTACTATAATTACATTGAGCAGGATTTAATTTTTTAGAGAAAAATGCTATTGGTTTCCAATTATTATTGTCAAGCTGTTGGAGAACTGATCCAACTGCCCGATCTGAAGCATCTGTACAGAGTGAGATAGGCAGTTCAGTATCGGGGTAGGCTAACAGTGCTGTGTTAGCTAGGGCTTGTTTGCATTTTTCAAACTGAACTTCAGCTTCTTCAGTCCATTTTATTTCGCTTCTATCCTTTTTCTTGGCTCCCCTCAAGTATTCATGAAGGATTGCCTGAGTCTCTGCAGCATTGTTTAAAAAGGTACGATAAAAGTTTAGCATTCCCAAAAATATGCGTAATTCATGAACTGTTTTTGGTTTCATATATTCTAGAATAGCTTTAACCTTTGTTGGGAGTGGTTTCACACCGTGAGAGGTAATTAGGTATCCTAGAAAATCAATTTCCTGTACTAGGAATTTAGATTTAGAAAGATTGATTCTCAATCCATAGGAATTTAGTCTGCTGAATAAGATTTCAAGGTGGCTATAATGCTCTTCTTCCGTTTTAGAGGCTACCAGAATATCATCTAAGTAGACAAATGCAAAGTCCAAGTTTCTTAAGACTTCATGCATGAATCTCTGAAAGGTAGCAGTAGCATTTCTAAGACCGAAACTCATTACATTAAATTCGAATAGCCCAAAAGGAGTAATGATGGCAGTCTTTGGTTTATCCTCTTCAGCAATTGGAATCTGATAGAATGCCTTGCATAGGTCTATTTTTGAGTACACACGAGTACCTTTTAAGATGTGGTGGAAATCGTCCAGTCTAGGGATTGGATAACGATCTGGAAGTGTAACTGCATTGAGTCTTCTATAATCACCACAAGGTCTTAGTGACTCGTCCTTTTTTGAAACTAAATGTAGTGGACTCGCCCAAGGAGAATTTGAGGGTCTAATTATTCCATTATTCAACATATATTGAAATTCTGCCTTAGCAAAAGTTAATCTCTGTGAATCTAGGCGACGGGCTTTTGAGTGAATTGGCTGACCTCTTGTAGGAATATAATGCTTAACGCTATGTTTTGCTTCTACAAAATCTGATGGTGGCCTACATAGGTTAGGATATTTGGTTAGGATAGCGCTGACCTTGGATGATGAATTTAGAGTGCTAATATTTCCCATGTCTGAGATTGACTGAATGACGCCTCTTATGGAAAGATTAGTTATTCCATCAATT
The DNA here is from genome assembly GCA_030710605.1 of Cordylochernes scorpioides. Classification (NCBI taxonomy): domain Eukaryota; kingdom Metazoa; phylum Arthropoda; class Arachnida; order Pseudoscorpiones; family Chernetidae; genus Cordylochernes; species Cordylochernes scorpioides. The sequence goes on along the minus strand of CP092865.1, from coordinate 164,544,347 downwards.
AGGCGTTTATTTTTTATATCAATAATCAATCCAAAGTTGTTCAAAAAATCGGCTCCTATTATTGTTCTGTTAGTATTGGCGATTACAAAAGGCCATTGGAATTGACGTCGAAGTCCGATATCCAAATTTCTAACCTTTGTTCCATAGGTAACAATTTCTGTACCATTGGCTGCATATAATTTATAATCAGAGCTAGGCATCCTATTTTTATCCTTTGGGGGTATTATAGATATATCAGCACCACTGTCCACTAAAAAGCGCAATCCCGTGTTTTTGTCCGTCACAAATAATCGGAGATTGCGACAATCCTGAATGCCGGCAGAAGAGCTTGTCGCTACTCTGTCCGCCGGTTGGGGTTTTCCGACTCTTTCCAACTGCACGGAGATCTGCATTTATTTTGCAAGCAATTAGGACCAAATCTAAAATGGTAATAGCAGTATTTCCCTTTTGGATCGAAAGATCTTTGAGAATTACTTCTCGATCTTGACTGAGTCCTATTTTTGGATCGAGATCTAGATCTATCCAGTCTCAATTCGGACACTTGCCGTTCAAGATCTTCCAATTTGGCGATCAAGCGATCTGTTGATGAAGAAGGCACTTCTGCATCATATATTTCTTTGGAAGAGTTTATTTCATTTATTTTATCGGCCATTATGGCCAATTTGCTAATGTCCTCTTCGCTTACAATAAGTATATTCTTTATGGATGTGGGCAATTTTTCGAGCCATAAAGTTTTTATTAAATTGTCAGAGATATCTGGGGTAGCGAGGGATCTGAGCTTTTGTAGTAACTGGCTCGGCTTCATGTCTCCGAGCTCAATACCTGAAATTAACTTTTTAATTCTCAACCCTTCACTTTCTCTGAACAATTCAAGTAGTCGTGATTTACATTCAGAGTACTTGTTGTCGCTTTTGCTATTAATTATGTCCCAAATGTTTTCTATATATTTAGGTTCTAATTGGGAGATCAAATAATTGAATTTAGTGTCTTCCTGAATAATTCCACCTATTTTGAACTGTGCTTCTACCTGGAAGAACCATATTTCAGGTTTTTCAACCCAGAAAGGCGGTAATTTAACACTAACTTTGCATATTTCTGAGGTATCGCTAGGCTTATTTTCTGTTTCCATTTTACGTAAATTTAAATTCGACACAACAGCTTAGAGATAAAGTTAAAAATAAAAATATTGAGATAAAATAACAAGGAAGATAATATAAAAACTTATCTTAGTCTTGAGATGATATCCCGATATCCTGGATGATGCTTCTTTTCAAGCTTGATTCACTTTTTGCATTTCTTTATCTCTTGAAATCTTCGTATGCTTTTTCTTTTCGATCACGTCCGGCTCACCAATGTGGTGTGTCGATTTACTGGTCCAGCGATGGCTCAGAAAGGCTCTCCAAGTTAGTGTTTTATTGAAGTTTCTTGTTAACTACATTCACATGGGAAGACAAAAAGGACTACACCCCGGAATGTACATCTGGTCCTCTCTCTGGATTCCTCCGCTGTGCCTCTTCTGGCGCAGCGGTCGTCCTGGTGATTTATGGCGGCTGTCTGTTTATATATCTCGATGGTGGGGTGCGGCATCCCGGTAGGCTGGAATGAAATCTTTCAGCCCCCACAGCTCCAAAAGAAATGGCCACCTCTGACATGAGGAACAGACACCATGTGCAGCCGCTCCTAACATGGAGTACAAACACTGCTCATCCTGTATCCCTGAATTAGGAACCCTTACAGGGTACTATCAGCCGGGCCAGCTTTATTTCTCGAGCTTTAGGATAAAATGCCTTTCAACACGGAGACCTATAAGTGCATGTAGTACACCCAACAGTAAAATCAGTCACAATCTCTCCACCAGTTTTTATATGTACTCAGGATGATAACTCCCTATCTCTGGACACAAAGGCTGTGTTATCTCTGGTGTGAACTGGTGTAACACTCTATTGTCTAACGGGTGTGAAGCAGCCATTGCTCACACTGGCAACTTGGAGCACATGTGTAGTGAAGTTTATTATCAAAGTGACCATCATAGCTTTTAAGAAAAAGTAGACACTTTGGTGAAAAGGCTTTGCCTCAGGTTTATTGTATTCTGACCAGTATAAAAAGATTTTGGTTGAAAGGTCAATGAAAAAAATACCTTTATGGCCAAAGTATCATTTATTTTTCTCAAGAAATAAGAACGCCTGACAGCTACAAGAAAATAAGATCTAATCCAAATAAATCAATAGTGTGTGACATTTTGGTAACAACGTTGTTACCAGATAAAAGAATAAAATGCATTTTTATTTTTTTAATTTTATTCTTTTGTCTGATGATGGTAACAACATTGTTATTGAAATAGTACACACTATTTATTTATTTGGATTAGGTCTTATTTTATTGTAGCTATAATCTATAATCCAAATTGTGCTTTATCAAGGCCTGACAGGTTATCTTCCAGACTGTATGTTAGAAATAAATGGTCGTTTTTAAACTGAACTAGGTGTCTGAAGAGGTATTATAATCTCTCTGGCTTATCCCTAGTACACATGGTACAGGCCATGATAATCATGGTGGGTAGAAGTAGGCGACTGCTTTTACTGTAAGTGCACCACATGTCTATACATGTGAAAAGCAGTTCGACTTTGCAAGTACAAATTTGTCAGAGCCCCCATTTGGTTACTTGCACTCGCTGGTGGGGTTGGACTTTTTGCAAGAATCGGGGGCCATTGGAGCATTTTTTTTTTTTTTTCAATTAGAAAAAAGTGCCCAATGCGGGAATTGAACCCGGGTCGTAGTGGTCAAAAACCAATGGTTTAGACCATCCTTCCACCGACCCCCAGGTATTATAATAAAAATACCAAGGTCCAGCTAAGTAAGATAAATTAGATGCAAGGATAACATATATATCAGCACTCTTCAGTTCCCATAATACCTCAAACAACCTGGCATCATCTCAAACAACATCAGCAATCAGTGGTTAATCTTCATATCCCACAAATTCCACTTTTTTTGGTCTTATTACCTTTTATTTCAAGTATATAATCCAAATTGTACTTTATCTGCATATAGATATTGAAGTCAATGATAAAGTATTGCATTATTTTTCCCACAAAAACTCTCATTGAATGGACCAATTAGACCAAGACAACATCTTAACATCAGACTCTAGCTATTAATTAATATCCTTGGAGGATCCTGCTAGAGAACCAGCCTGGAATAAGATAGATAGTCCTCTGTGGAACTTCATTATAAAATCACCTTATAATTCCAAGTTCTAAGTCCCAATTGTTTCACAACCATGGTTATACCAACATAAAACCTTGGTCCAGACTGATGCTATTTTAGCGAGGTTCAACTAATTTAAATAAATAGCACATTTTTATATAATTGTCTGGGGAAGAATTATAAAACTTGAAAACGTACTAATGAAAAAAAAAAAAATACTGTAGCCTAGATTTTGAAAAAATATAAAATGACCATTCTGAAGGTCTAGTTAATTGTTGTTAGATATGCATACCTTTCATAAAGCCTTATAATATTTTTGTTAAACACTTTTGTTAGTAAAAGACATAAGGTAATAACACCAAATCCAAATAAATAAATAGTACAGTAAAACCTCCCTGTAAAGGACACCTAATTACAGAGCCAAAGTGTCCTTTAGGGAGAGGTGTCCTCTTACCGGAGAGTTGCTAAATTGCATAAATGGTAATTTTGCAAATTAAAACTGTCCTTTGTAGAGAGGTGTCCTCTAGCGTGAGTGTCCTCTCATGGAGGTTCTACTGTATGTGATGTTTTGTTAACAGCGTTTTTCTGATGATAATGCTGTTACAGATATGTCACACACTATTTATTTGGTCTTATTGCCTTGTGTCTTTAATCTATAATCCAAATTGTACATATTCATTTGATACTAGGAAAAAAAAAAAGACCCTTCATTTACTTATTCACAAGCTATTTAAACAATACAGAGCGTGACATTTGTTTACAAAATGCTATCTCAGCTCCTGTATATATTTTCCCAAGTATGAGATGGTCATCAGATTTTGGCATGCTGAGAAGGTGAAACCTGCTTAAATTCACAATAGAATGAAGCAGGTTTATCAATCTATTGATAATAACAATTAGGTCGATGTAAAATTCATCCACCCATTCAGAATGCGCAGAGGGCTTCTGCAGGATTGTGCCTGCAACATAGCCTGTTTTTCCATCTTCACTGGTGCCACCTGAGGAGAGTTCTCAGAAGAGGAAACATCCTGGTGTACGCCGATGATATTCTCCTGCTAAGAATGGCAGTTCGAGAAAGCCAAGACCATCTTTGACGAATTCCGGCATGCGTCAGGAGTAAATGTGAGTAAGAGTAAGGGACTGTGATGTGGTGCCTGGAGGGACCGACTCTCTGCTAGGCATCTTCCATCATGGTGCTGGGCTGCGAAATTTCATCAAACCAAGGAACATCGGTCCAGGAAAATCACCTGCTGGGCATCCTGGGTACATCCGTGACTTCTCCCTGATTGGGCGAGCGAGAGCACCAACTCGCTTGTACTGGCAGCAGTGCTCCACCATATGCACGGCTACCTGCCCGGTGATTTTACTATCGCCAAATTACCAATATGTGTGTGCTTATCTAGAGGAGCCATTCTTAAATGTGGATGGAACTTTGTAAATTGAGAGATGATCTCCAGTTGAACAATTACACCATTCCTGCCTGGAGCTGTTCACTTACACACACCCTATAGGACAGGGGTCGGCAATCTTTTGAGTCAGAAGAGTCAAAAATTACAATTTACAAAATTTCAAAGCTTTTAAAGACACACAAATTTTTTCCTTGCAACAATAAATAGTACTCGCATAAATAAAGTATTTTGAACTAAGTTTATGGAACTAAAGAGCTGCAGCTTCACATCCAAAGAACCGCAGATTGCCGACCCCTGCTTTAGGGGATTGTTTATAAAGTGGATTGGGGCTCAATAAGGTTTGCTTAATGGGAGTTATCTGGTTATGGATCGATTATAAAACAGGTATTACATATTAAAAAGACTTAAAGAGAGAGAAAAAAAAAGCTTTTTTGAAAGTATCCACAGGTGAATTTACCTAGGTTAAACATTCTCAGCTCTCTATGTGTGTGAAAGAAAACTTGCAATGATGGAATGGCACCAATCTGCTTCACCCAGACTGAAGTTACCAAGAGCAACTGTTTCATCAGGCAAGGTCATGGTAACTCCCTTTTATAAACAAAATGGGGTATTTCTTGAGGATCATACTAAATGAAGGACCAAAACGTAGAGTTATATTCTTGTTTGTTGAAAAATGCTTTGAATCCAAAAATAGGTATAAAAGGAAAGGGTAAGAGTAATGTTTCTCCATGATAATGCTCTCCCCATAAGTCTTAGAAGAATGTCCCAACTGTACAGAGCAGTATCACTACTCCCACCAAGTGTGATGTTTGTTATCTCAATACATTTATCCTTTCTATCAAATTAAGGTAAAAAGCATCAGGTTTGTCCGGGGATAACCTTCATTGTTTAAATATTTATCTTTTTCACCTGTAGATGGGCTTTCAGGCTGGAAAACTAGCGAGTCACATATAAAAGGTGTATTTAAAAAACTTATCTTGGTTGTTTTCACTTCAATTATCATTTTATTTTGATTTCTCTTTATTTTGAGAGATCAAAGGATATTTGAAAGTAAAGCAATGTTATTAAAAAAATCGTGGAAGCAGCACCCATAACTACTTAAACATTCTCAAGACATTTTTCTCTAGGGGAATCTCCATGCACTCCCTGAAAAATATCCAATGGGTAGAGATATGTAGGGGGGAATAATTAGAAAGATAATCAAGTTATTTGAATTTTAAACATAAGGTATTAAGATCAAATCCAAATAAATAGTGTGTGACATTTTGATAACAATGCTGTTACCATCATCAGACAAAAGTACTGACTGTAATACTGTAAGTACTACAAGTATACAAGTGTAAGTACTGTTCAGTACTTTTGTCTGATTATGGTAACAATGCTGTTACTGAAATATAACATAAAGTTTATTTGGTCTTGTTACCTTATGTTTCTAATCTATAATCCAAATGGTATCTTCTCAAGTTATCTGAATTTATTCTTAAATATGTGGGGAACTCATAAAGATGAGGTGGTGGTGCAAGTCATATTCTCAAAGTGATCACAAAAATAAATAGTTGTATCTATTTATCTAGGACTATGCATTTCTGTTGACTTTGACTTTTGAAAGAAACTGATTCCAAGAAGATTGATAGAACATTATTGATTTACAAGAGAGAGAACAAACTAAAACTTATAACATAGTAAAATGAGAGAAACTTATCTTCTTAAGGTTAGCGCCTATTTACTTGTGATCTCACACACATATTCTGTAGGAACAATTAATTAATTAAACTTAAAATATATATATACAACAAAAATTTCATGCTGGTAACATGTGGTAGTTGATATAGTCTTAGCGCTTGTTCCCAACAAACATGGCCTCTACTATGTCTGGATATCTCCAGTAGTCTTGAGAGACAAGATCCCTGGTGACCACCCAGGATACCACTGTACAAGCCTTCAATTACCATATACCTCAATTATCAATAAATCATGGCAATACATCCAGATGGCACAAGAACCTACAGGGCATGCAACAATTGTCCTGGTTTGGAACTAACACCTACCCACATATTCTCATGTTCAGTAATGGCTGCAGCCTTACAAAAAATTGACATGGACCCAGAACAGTAGCTTTACACACCCAAGATGAGGACATTGCGACTGCTATGATAGAGATGCATGGAGACATCTGAGGCTCTTCATTGGACACGACAAGAATAAATCTTCTTTAACTTCCTTTCACAGCAGCAGCATTGTTTCATTTAAATAATCCATATAACTTAGACATGCACAAGAACACAATGATAAAATAATTATTGAAAAAAGTTATTAAAATGAGAGATTTGGTAAAAAAGGTAGAGAGTGCCTGGATATATATTTTTAGATAATTCCCATTCAATATAATAAGACTAAAGAAGTAAACAGAGTGATGTTTTGGTACTAGCATTACTCTTATCAAAGTGGTAACAATACTGTTAAATAAACATTTGGTCTGAATATTCTTCATTTGTTTCAGACATCCAAATTGTGCTATCTATTGTTTTTAGATACAGTAGAATCTCCCTTTAGCTGACACTCTGCTAGTGGACACTTCTCTACAAAGGACAGTTTTCATTTGAAAATTAAATTTTTACAATTTAGCAAAAAGCTCGAGGATCATGAATTCATACAATTCGTGTAATCTTGATACAAGGGAATAAGAAACAACAACAGAACAATTTAGCAACTCTCCAGTAAGAGGAGACCTCTCCCTAAAGGACACTTTGGCTCTGCAATTAGGTGTTGTACTTTATATGGAGGTAGTTCTACTGTACTAAAGTAAATCAACTTGGAGTGATTTAAAGGGCAGTGTGAAACTATATAATTCATTGTTGTCTCTGCCAAGGAGATAGTGGGAGGTATATTTGTTCATGGACTGGGGCCAACTCAGATACAGATTTAGTAGATTTCACAACAAAACACGGCTCCCTCTCTTACATGACAATCCCCAGCCACCAGGCTGTCCTCAAGGTCTTAAAACTTCGTTATAGCAGCCTATTTTATAAGAGAAACTTGGTTATAAATCACTAAGTTCCAATTATTTTAACCATGGTTATAATAACATGTTCTCAAATGTTGCTATAGAGGGGTTTGAATGTACTATACAACAGGCTCCCGTTACTCCAGGAGCCCTATGCTCAAGTGTACACACATTAACCCACATGTCCAAATAAATTTATTTTCCCTTTTGACTTCCCAAAATATATTTACAATCCAACCTTTCAATAACAACATCACAAAGAACCAAGATTTTAAATTGTTACAAGCATGTTGATATTATAACCATGGTTACAAGAATCGGAACTTAAGACTTGATATACTTTAAAATTAGGATATTATATCAAGCTGCTGCTATAATGAGGTTCCACCGTAACAAGACCACAAATCCAAATAAATATATGTGATGTTTTGGTACTTACTGAGAAAGGCCATGTGGTCTCAAACCCTATGATTGGAAAACCCCTATTTGTACCTCCCAGTACAACTCTGATAGAGAGCAGGCAACATCCTAATTAGATGGCTAACACAAGAGGGGCTGAATGAAGGTCAGGAAACACTTTCCACTTCATTTCTTTGATGAAGGGCACTCTTTAGTCCTTGGTGGTAGAAATTATTTTGGCCAATGGCATAGATAGAAGAAGGCACTAACAAACTGCTTCTGTTTTAAGCATTTTCTAAGAAAACTTCATTCTTTTACATATTTTAATACTTTTAGATTATTTTTTATAACCCACAATGATAATAAGCATTTTACATTCATGTAAAACATTCTAAAAATTTAAAACAATGCAGAAAATAAAATTTGACATATTTTGAACAAGAAAATTTCTAATGAGTTCAATACACTATTGTACTTTCAGCTCTACAAGAAAGTATTTTTATGACGAGAAAGTGATATTGCTGTTGTGGCAGGCAAAGTCAGTTCAACCGCATGTGTTCACCACTAAGAATTGCTAAGGGGGGTGGACGGGAGTCAACAAGAAAAAAGCCCATCTTCTTCTCTTCTTATCTCCACTCAATCATATCAGGGTATCAAGCTTGTGAAGTTTGAGACTTTTAATGGTGTCTTCTGGGGATGAGTAGAGCTCATCAATGGATGAGTTAATACAGTCAATAATGTGTTTTGGGGTTGCAGATTGAGAATTGCACTTAGTACATAGTGGGAAAACCTTGCAATCATTCTGGAAAGTCATTGTCCGTAGATGACCAGACTTAAGTCTGGAAATCAAAGACTGTTGTTCTCTTGGGAGGACAGAACCGGTGCTTGTCCCTCCTGCTCTGTACCAGTCTTGTGCAGCAGTAGATAGAAACCCATCTGGTGGCCAGGAGTGAAGTCATCCTCCCTGTTGTTGACTATTGGATGCTGTTCTCTGTATGTTACTTGCCTTGTTCTCCATGAATACACGAAGATAAATAAAGAGCAGTCGGACAGAGATCCATACTGATCCCACATGCTCATTTGGCTATCCTCGACATGGCAGCGGTGGAGAAACAATATTTTTGGCCTGGATGATATCATGGTGGCACCACAGAGTCAAGTTAGAGAGTTTAAATGTCAGAAATAAAACATCCTCATGTAATGGCAGCCTCACCATAAGGAGATCAGACATAATGGATGCCACATGCTCAGTGCAATTCCAGACAACTCTATTATTACTTTGTGTTTATAATCTACAATCCAAATTGTACCTAATCATTTGAAATACAAATCATTTTGATTTTTAATATAATAAGCCATGTATTAAGCTTAGAAAAAGGGAATTAGTTTTGATTAAAGATATCAAACATGAAACAAAAATAAATAAGCCAAATTCCAAAAGATAGGCAAAGCATGGTTTGTGCAATGGTTAGTTTGAATGTTTTTTTTTTTTTGCACTCCACAAATGCAAAAAATAGCATAGTGGATTATAATAACAGCCTCCTTTATAACAGCAACTTGATTATAATATAACAGTAAAAGCAGTCACCTACTTCTACCCACCATGATTATCTTGGCCTTTATCACATGAACTAGGGATAAGCAAAAAAAAAAACACAGAGAGAGTGTGTTATAACACCATAAAATCTTGGTCCTAAGTATTGTTATAGAAAAGTTCAACATTGTATAAACTCTAGAATATTTTATAGACATTACTTGGGACTGGTTTCTAAGGTGGTGTTGGATCATTGTTGTTGTTACCAGGAGGCCTTAAATATATAACTACATTTTTACGTATCAATTTGATGGAGGAGCTCTTTTACAAGATTTTTTGTTCTAAAATTGATCATTTTACAGTAATGTGTTACCTTGAAAAATCAATTGAACAATTGAAAGCTGCTTGATCACAGGAGTTATCAGAAAGAAGTAGTGTACAAATAATGTTTCATTGAATTTGAAAAAAGGAAAACAAGTTTGAGAAAGATGATCCAATCTTACCTTTGACATTAGAAGGATGTAAGTATTTTAACCCTTTTTTCTCCACCATTACATGTTATTAAGTCAAATGAATGCCTTGGGCAAAGCTGGCATAATCATAAATTCCTATGATCATTATAACCACAAAAAATATATTTTTAGTGTATTAAATATATATTTATCCTTTTAAAATATATATACATCCTAGTAATAAGCATTTGTTGAAAAATTAACAGATTATAAAAAATCTCTAAAATGTCATAATAAAGGTTCTTCAATATTTTATTTCAATATTTCAGGGGTCACAACTTGATATCCTAATATGATTGAGTGGAATTAAGAAAGAAGAAGAATATTTTCATCTAAATTCCAAATTTAGAAATCTTCATTATTATCATATGAATATCTATCCTGAAAAATAAACCAAATATATACATTTGGAAACTCTCAAAATGGCTTGCAATGTAGAAATTATAGGGAAGCAAAAGGTGGCCTTTTTTTTTTTTTTTGCTTATCCATAGTACATGTGGTACAGGCCATGATAATCATGGTCGGTAGAAGTAGGCGACTGCTTTTACTGTAAGTGTACCACATGTCTACACATGTGAAAAGCAGTTCGACTTTGCACTTACAAATGTGCCAGAGCCCCGTTTGGTTACTTGCACTCGCTGGTAGGGTTGGAATTTTTCAAGAATCGGGGGCTATTGGAGCATTTTTTTTTAAACATTAAAAAGTGTCCAATGTGGGAATCGAACCCGGGTCGTAGCGGTCGAAAGCCAACAGTTTAGACCACCCTTCCATCGACCCCCTGAAAAGGTGGCCTTCCTTTTTAAAGTGTATTTCTAACTTCAGTCAAACTGGAAGAACAAAATAAAATGGCAAACAGTAAACCACAAAATACCTTCTCAAGTCTTTGTTTCAAGAGTTATCCAAATGATGGGCATCAAGCTTCATCTTGACAAAGCTTACACAGTTGTTTTTTTTTGCTTATCCCTACTACACGTGGTACAGGCCATGATAATCATGGTGGGTAGAAGTAGGCGACTGCTTTTACTGTAAGTGCACCACATGTCTACACATGTGGAAAGCAGATTGACTTTGCACTTACAAATGTGCCAGATCCCCGTTTGGTTACTTGCACTCACTGGTAGGGTTGGACTTTTGCAAGAATCGGGGGTCATTGGAGCTTTTTTTTTTTTAAATCAGAAAAAAAGTGCCCAATGCGGGAATTAAACGCGGGTCGTAGCAGTCGAAAACCAATGGTTTAGACCATCCTTCCACCAACCCCCCACACAGTTGATAAAATACATTGTATTTTTTACAAGTTCAATTGATTCCTCATCCTATAATTCTACAGAGGTAGCTAGAAGGTGTCTATGCTAATTGTATTTATTGGTGGTGGAGATATTTTATTGAATTGGTACAAAATAATGGCACATGTTATAAGGGCCTTTTTAAGAGCAATATTTCACTGTATGTAGGAACACAAAACTTAATTAATGACCACTTTAACAAAATAGGATTATAGAGGTTAGACAATGGGGACTCTGTAAACTCCACATTTATCTGTGGGTATCATCTGCTTTTGATGTTAAGTACTGTTTACACATGTAGTTAAGACTTGTAAATGCCAAAGTCAAATTTTTTTCTACACGTGTAGACATGTGGTGCACTTAAATTAAAAGCAGTTGCTTAATTACTCACCATGATTATAATGACCTATACTATGTGTACTAGGTACAGTAGAACCTTCCTGTAAATGACACCTAATTACAGAGCCAAAGTATCCTTTAGGGAGAGGTGTCCTCTTAATGGAGAGTTGTTAAATTGTAAAAATGGTAATTTTGCAAATGAAAACTGTCCTTTGTAGAGAGGTGTCTGCTAGCGGGGGTGTCTGCTAAAGGGTGGTTCTACTGTATTCAGAGAGTCGACCTGCTACTGAGGAGTGCTCCCAGTCTGAATGACAAAGGCAGACCCATTCAGAGATAAGAATGAAGATTCTGTCACCCTTCAATCATTTCCACTCTGAGGAACCTAAGTATTCTCAGCCATGGAAACCACACAGGTCAATACAGTAGAACCTCTGTCATCTAGCTGTGAAACCAATGTTCCTAATGGAGAGATTCATTCTTACCAGAGCTGCTAATTATTAAAAAAGGTAATTTTAGCAATGAACATTGTTCTTTGAAGAAGGTGTCCTCTAGTGTCATGGAAGTTCACCAAAGCTTACTATACAAATCTCTTGTTGCTAAAGAACAGCAACAATGGAAGTATTGAATTACCTTCTCAATTCCACCCTATCAAAAACTACCCACCCTATCCCGGCTTTTATTGAAGGAATATTTTAGCATGAATTTCCAAACCATGTTATAATCATTTTTCAATTCGTTTCTGATTTTAAAAAATTATTTTATTTAAAAAAATTGTATATACAGTAGAACCTCCATGAGAGGACACCTCTCTACAAAGGACAGTTTTCATTCGCAAAATCATCATTTTTACAATTTAGCAACTCTCCAGTAAGAGGACACCTCTTTCTAAAGGATACTTTGGCTCTGCAACTAGGTGTCCTTTACAGGGAGGTAGGTTCTACTGTACATACTGTATATATTTTTCAGAGTTGTAAAAAAAAAAAAGAAATGTGTTCAAATGTATATGTATTTTTGCATATATCAGTATATATATTTCTCCATTTTTATAGATACTTGTAGAAAGACATACTTCAGAAAGCTTACTTGTTACAATAATCACTTTATTCTTCAAACTTTTTATAATTTGATATCAATTAAAATCCTTATATTGGTATTAAAAATGTATGCAAATAATATCCAAATAAAAATCTAAAACTTCAGAGAGGATTAGAGATGTCCTCATAAGTCTCCTAAATCTACTAAAATTATTTTGCTATTTCCTCTGTATTCAACTAAATATGTTTGTAATGTGGTTGTCATAATCCTCACATGTGGGGCAGATGTCAATTTGTTGGACAAAAAAATGTTGAGGACAAGAGAGAGGGAACAAAGGCAGGAAGTTATGGTAGCATGCCCCTACTACATAGCTGAATAAAAGGTATGTAATTGTAAGACTCCCTGCCAACCTCACACACCTGTTGGAATTGATAGGTGAGCCTGCCTGCCACATGTCAGAATGGAAGAATTGGGTTGATCTTTTATTAAAACAAAGTGTTTCTATAAATAAGACATCAGGTTGATATAAAGAAATTAACAAGGCCACAGTCAGAGGAGATTAATACAATCGCTGAATGTTATGGTCCATTTGGATGAGGAAAGCGAAGTCTAAAACGTGGCTGATTCCACACTGGCCTTTCCAGTGATATGCTAACCTATGCACAGTGGATTCTGTGGCCACTGGACATGGGATGGTCTTGGAGGTTGTTAGGTTCTGCGCTGCCTGGAATATAGAAGCTCCATCTATTCTTCCTTCCTGTGATGAATCTGTATAAGACTTGTGGTCTTAATAAAGCTGTATGTGTGTGTGTATATAAAGAAATTACTTGAAGTTAAAACTGGCTAACAGTTTGTGCTAGCAAGACTCCAAAATAATATAGGTAAACAGTTCCAACAGAATCAATAGACTTCTGTTCACTAAGAGAGATAGAAGGAGAGCATCTTTTTAAGAAAGGACTTTGCTCTTCAAGGGGCCAGAAACTAAAACTTCACTGTTGAAGGGCAAAGAAACCTCTATAGCAACACAACTTGGGAGAGATCAATGTTGTTATAACAACAGTTGAAACAATTAGGTGCCAAGTTCTGGGTATATAAAACAAACAGGCTGTGAGGTCCATTGTATATTAATAAGGATTCTCGCTAAAAGATAATTAGACCAAACTCAAATAAATAGTGTGTGACATTTCTGTAACAGTATTGTTACTATCAGACAAAAGACTTTTGACTGATGATGGTAATAATGCTGTTACCGAAATGTCACACACTATTTATTCATTTGGATTTTGTCTTACTACTTTTTATTTCTAATCTATAATCCAAATTATACCTTATCAAGGATTCTTGCTGTGAAAGGTTTTATCTTTTTCAATAATGGCAACTATGGAATATAGACTTTTGTTTAAAAGCCTATTTACAGTAGTAACTTTCGTATTAAAGAATCATATTGCGTAAGGTTTTTCAAATATTTTTATAACTAGTGAACTAAGTAGATGAGGATCCTTTTGAAAGAAAGAGCTGGCATCTCCCAACACACAGTTTTAGTATTCTCAAGGAGACCAAGTTAAGAATTATCTTCATTATGTAAGAGAGTTAACCCAGGTTCTTGGAGCACCAACTATTGTAGAGAAGCAGCCCTTGAATCCTCATTCATAGGGCAGTAAACATTTTCATGGGGACAATAAGAATATTATTTGAATCTTACTATAACAGCATCATTTAGGACCAAGATTTATACCCATGGTTAAAACAAGTGGACCTAAAACATGAGAATCATGATAATCCAATTGGTGTTATAAAGAAAGGAGGCTGTCCCAGTGAGGTATGTTCTACTGTATATGATCTGATTCACTTCAAAGAATGTGCTCAAAGCTGGTAACAATCCACAAATCCTTCCAAATACATCTTGATGGTTGGCTGATGAGTATTTTACAGCCAAGGTTTAGTAGCAACATTTTGGAATATAGTCGCTGAGTAATGATAAGGCACAGTTTGGATTATAAACACAAGGTATAAGGTTGCCCCAAAAGTCTGTAAACACATAAACAATAAGTGTTTATGAACTTTTGGGATAACCTTGTAATAAGGCCAAATCCTAAATAGTGTGTGACAGCACTGAATTCCATTCAGTAATTTTGTCTGAAGATGGTAACAACACTGTTACTGAAACATCACACACTATTTATTTAGATTTGGTCTAATTACCTTGTGTTTAGGGTCACAGAGTATTTATATAATTATAATAAAATTGATGAATTCAAGCTATATAAATACCAAAAGAGGCACCTCTCCCTTTGTGCATTAGAACAATGCATCATCCTAGTAAACAAACTTTACCAGTGATAAAAAACTCCGCCTTTGCCGGTCCCAAGCCCGGATGAAAAAGGAGGAGGGGGAGCAGTAACAAGCTCACTAAAAAACCTGGGTTCAGCTGGCTCGGCTGATAGTACCCTGTAAGGGCTCCTGATCTAGGGATACAGGATGAGCAGCGTTTGTACTCCATGTTAGGAGCGGCTGTACATGGCTATGTTCCTCATGTCAGAGGAAGTCATTTCTTTTGGAGTTAAGTCGGCCTGCCACTGAGTAGTACTCCCAGTCTTAATGACAAAGGCAGACACATTCTACTTCATCCAGTGTGAAGATAAGAAAGAAGAAGAAGAACTAGTGATTTTTTTTTTTTTTTTTTGCCTATCCCTAGTACACGTGGTACAGGCCATGATAATCATGGTGGGTAGTTAGCGACTGCTTTTTACTGTAAGCGCACCACATGTCTACACATGTGAAAGCAGTTCGACTTTGCACTTACAAATGTGCCAGAGCCCCGTTTGGTTACTTGCACTCGCTGGTGGGGTTGAACTTTTGCAAGAATCGGGGGGGGGGGCCATTGGAGCATTTTTTAGATAACTAGTGATAAAACCACAGCACCAGTGTTGACAAATTCAGACAAAAGGCCAACCTGAATGATGTGGTTCATTATTTATCATCACTAGTAAAGTTTGTTTACTAGGGCAGTACATTGTTCTGGTACATAATTGAAGGAGAAATGCCTCTCTTGGTACATGAATATTCCCGCAACTTTATGTTGTATATATTAGAAACATTGTATGTTGTTATTGGCTTCAAATTATATTTGAAGATTTTAATATATCAGAAAGAAGAACCCTTATGCTCAAAACTGGGCAACTCTGTGCTTCACTTCCATCAATAATTGACAATATGACCCAGAATAAGTATATTGCTACGGCGTTTTATGGTTTCCACAAGTCCATATCTCAGAAGAAGGCCAAGTGACACTCACTTTCTTACTGCTACTCTTTTTGTGTTGTTTTTCTTGCTTCCCTCTTTCTTATTTTTTTCTCTTTTTTTTTTCTTTTTCTTTTGTCTATATCGTTATTTCCTTTGTCTCACTGCTTTGTTCTTATGCATACCTCTGGTGAATCCTGTATAGGTCATTGACCCTAAATAAAGGCTTTTTGTTGTTTGTTGTTTTTAATATATCTGAATGTATAGTTAACCAACAGTTACCAAACCTTACCCAACTAAAAATTGAAATTTTAAAGATTATAAACATAAATTAATAAGACCAAATACAAATAGTGTGACGTTTTGGTAACAGCATTGTTACCAAAACCTCATATACTATTTATTTATTTATTTTAGATTTGGTCTTATGATTTTAATCTATAATCCAAATTGTGCCTTATTAATTAAAAAATTATTTGACGTGACCCTGAAGTAGATGGATGTATTTATAATAATTGGCAAAATAATTTTGTACCATTTTTATAAATTTTTTACCAATTAACATTGATGAAATAGTAACTGGGATTTCACTAGTCAGTTTGTAACTGATCGGCTGGTCACTAAATCTGCCAGTTTAACTGGAGAATATTATCTCTTTATCACAAGTTTAAAAAAAAACATTTACAACTTCTCTAAACATTTTATATACATGAAAATAATACTTGAACCAAATAATTTAATAGCGTGTGACATTTCAGTAACAGCATTGTTACC
This sequence comes from Cordylochernes scorpioides, assembly GCA_030710605.1. Taxonomy (NCBI): domain Eukaryota; kingdom Metazoa; phylum Arthropoda; class Arachnida; order Pseudoscorpiones; family Chernetidae; genus Cordylochernes; species Cordylochernes scorpioides. The sequence continues at coordinate 164,527,611 of CP092865.1, read as the reverse complement.
ACATTATCAGACAAATTTTTATTCTTTTGTCTGATGATGGTAACAATGCTGTTACTGAAACGTCGCACATTATTATTTATTTAGATTAGGTCTTATTTTCTTGTATCTATAATCCAAATTGTGTTGTATCATAAACATTTTATATAAACAAAATACAGTAGAACCTCCATGAGAGGACAAGTTTCATTTACAAAATTACCATTTTTACTAATTTTGCAACTCTCCAGTAAGAACTCTCCCTAAAAGACACTTTATTCTGCAATTAGGTGTCCTTTAAAGGGAAGTTCTAATGTATATCAAAATATAGAAAATATATATATTTAGAATAATATTAATTAAAAAAAAAGACTTATGTTTTACCTTAGTGAATTTGCTTTGCATACTGAAATCCTGCACATTTCTATTATTTGGTAAAGGAATTAAATTATTTTTTAAAATGGAATTTTTGTCAATATGAGAAAAAAAGAAAGATAACTAGTAGCATTTTAATATTTTATTAAGGCCTTTCTTTTTCAAAATAGCATATATAAAAGCACTCTGGTCATATTGGTGCAATTTATATTTGAGAGGCAAATTGTGCAATATGTAAATATTAAGTTTTTTTTTTTTTAAATTCAAAAATACACATTTTTGTGACAAAAGAAAACTATATGCTTGCTCAAAATTTAGCAATGCTTGCTTAAATTAAAAATTTATGAAAAATTGCAGCCAAAGTTATATTTTAGAAAATTTAAATAATTATTCAAAACATACTTAGACCTTGGATCTATTGGAATTTTTCTCCAAAAAAAGAAGTTTAAGCAGTATTCCCAAACTTGCGGAGCTCCAAGCAACTCTTGATGTCATTGAGCTTGGCGTGATCAATATAGTCTTGACATTCATAACACCAAACGCTCAAATCCGAAAAACTTGCTACCAGACGATGATCAGGATTGGCCTTTGAATGATCAACCATATGGCCATTGATGTAGCGAGAGCAGTATACCTCGTAGCAACTAAGGCAAAGCCAATTTTCCTGCGTATTTTCACAGTTTTTGCATGGGGTAGAAATGTCAATCAATTCTTGTTGGGTGGGCTTAAGGTCGCCAATATGTGGACAGTCTGTTTTAGGATGGACAACAAAATGCTTCCCACCTTCTTCGCCAATTTCAGAAGCAGCAGCAGCACTCATCTTTAGAAATTTACTACAAAGAGTTAGCAAAATATGGGAATTCCAGAAATGAAAATCGATAGTTACTAGAGCCGGCTGAATGTAAATAAAGGTTACTAAGGAGTTCTGAAGGAATGATGATGATAAGTAAACTAACTGGGAGGGAATAAATTACCGGGGTTTTCACAAATAGAATTTGATTTAAGAATTAATTAATAAACACTTTAAATTATTTTTTTAAAACTTTTGACTTCATGATTCATACTCTTTACACTTTTTTATTCTTTAGA
>CP092865.1:164471613-164518003 GCA_030710605.1 Cordylochernes scorpioides | reverse complement strand
TAGTCATGACTATTTCGGCAATGATGGTAGATAGAGGGCTGCCCATTGGGGAGCCCCTGAACTGTCTGTAATGGTGCTGTAGGAATGTGAATGTGTTCATGCTTAAGCATGTTTTGGTAAGTTGGACTATGGTTGAGGAAGTATGGGTATCGACATTTTGCGATTGAAGGAAATCAGTCAAGCCATCTATGATGAGCTCATGAGGAAGACAGAGGTAGAGGGAGGTGACGTCGAAGGAACACATAGTGTAGGCGGGGTCTGGTTTAAGAGCTGTTAATTCATTAATGAAGTGTGGGGTGCTGTTAATAGAAAGGGTATTATTGTAATTGGTTAATAAAGGGGAGAGGAAGTTGGAAAGATATTTAGCCAGAGGGTAAGCGGGCGATGAGTGATAGGCTATGATGGGGCGGAGGGGTACTTCAGGCTTATGTATTTTGGGGAGGCCGTAAATATAGGCTGAACTGTGGAGGTTTGAGGTAAACGAGGTGTATTCTTCTGGTGAGATGTTTTTAGATTTCTTGAGTCGGAGAAGTGAGGTTCTGAAATCTTTAACTACGGAGAGGCTGATTCGGTCTGTGATGGGTAAGAAAGTGGAGTCATCGCTAAGTAAATTGTGCATTTTTGAAACGTAACTATCCTGATTCAATATGACTGTGTTAGCACCTTTATCTGACCTAGTAATAACTAATGATTTACGAAGTTTGAGTTTTTTAAGTGCAATGGTGTTTTCAAGATGGTTAGGGGGAGGGAGAAAGGGCCTAGATAAATTTTTAGCTACCATGGATCTAATGGAAAACTTCTCTTTCAGATTGAAGGACTTGATGGATGATTCAATGGCGCTGATGATCACTGGTGGATTGGGATTGGAGGGGATGCGGTATTTCAGTCCCTTCTCAAGGAGCGAGGTCTCAGATGGCGAAAGAGTGTGGTCCGATAGGTTAATGACTGATGAAGATCTTGGGCGAAGGTCACTGGAGAAGGTGTAGCGTAAAGCATATTTCTTTTTCCAAAAGAGAAGTTTTTTATGGTGTCTGTCGAGAATAATTTTTTCTTGGGACTTTATATCGGTGGTGATTTTTATGATATGTTTCGAAAGATCTGCCAGTGTGATTCTTTGGGATACTAGGGTTATGAGACCTTTGATCGACTTGGTGAGGAATCTAATATTGGAGAAACAGTTTTTGATTCTTGCATTAAGCAACTGCTGTTGTGTTTTTATGAGGATGTGCCTTGAAAAAGAACTGCCAACTGGGTCATGTATCCTGAGGGAAGGCGGGATGAAATCAGCATTTTTGCAAATACGGTTGAATCTAAGGTGGCATCTCCATCGCGCAAGTTGTAGGGACTTCTTATGAATTATCCATAGGTACCAATCGATGTCGCTCGTAGAGAGATTCATAGGTATAAGAAATAACGAATTTAGAAATATAGTAGAATAATTCTTCCTGGAGTAAACTTATACGATAATAACAAGGCGAAGGAAGACGAGTATCTTTATTGGTGCATAAGAGCGAGCTTTCTGGAAAAATTGGATATTTTCACCTTGTTTATATTCATTGCTGTATCATGATATGTACTCTTATAAGAACTTCAAAAACTCAATAGAAATCAACAAACAGCTTTAGCAAGACTAAGAAGTGGCCATATAAAAACTTTAAAATTCAAAATGGACAAAAAAACCTTCAATAACTGCTTGAAATTCAATAGTGCAGAAGCTTCTCCGGAACATATAATGCTCAGAACTGACAATAGAGGACCTATATTCTAGACCTATAACTACCATCACAGAGGAGTGGACTTCAGGAATTGGTTTAACCATGGAGATAAACATCACCACCACCATTCTTATTCCTCCAGGATCAACAAAGAGTTCAACATAGAAATTGATTTATTATTATGCTGGTGAAACAGTCCTAAGAATGGTATATACCTCCTTATCCAGACACCTCCAAGATCCATAGTTTCCAACTGGTATTTTCTTAGTCTTCAATTGGTCCACAAATGTAGCACAAGGCCATCCTCAGGCGGATTTTATAAGGGACACTGGCCAACAGAATTTTGTACATCTGTAGTGATCAATATCTTCTATCCCAAAAAACAACAGTCTCTAAGGAATGTGGGAATTAATGAAATTATAGTTGATGAATCCAAAATTCTGTTTCACAATATGGATTCTATAGTTTCTCAAACAGAAATGTTATTGGATTATTGTGATTCTTGGCAGAACATATGCTTAATGTTCAAAGATACATTCATGCCACTTCAAGATAATGGATGGGATATTTATGTTATATTAGTTGAAGAGGTTGCCTGGCTGGCATTCATTGTTCTTGGAATAAGATGCATTTCAGCTCTACTGGCCGAAGTGTCTTATTTCAAGAATAGCTATTAGTTAACTTTATCAAACAGCCGGCCCATTGTAGGAATTATCTGAACCAGAAACTATACAAAGATATGTAAGACAGAGATGTCTTCAGTACTTTTTTTTTACATATTTGTGGAACTAATTCTTATCTGTGCATACATATTGAGGAAACCAAGTTGAGGGTATAGGTACGTGTGTGGGAGGATTTAATGTTACTTCTATGCGATATAGGTTGATGTGTAATCAGTCTATATTGGCAGAATGTGCTGGAATTGTCCAGAAATGCTCTTCTAAATGTTAAATATTAATAAATAAATCAGAACCAATACATAACACCATACCTTTATATAACCTAATTATAATAACGATTAGATTTGATAAGGATAAGTTTCTTTATTTGTAAAATTAATTTGAGCTTTCGGGCGCTTTATTCCTGTAGAAGGGCAGCTTGCGCCCGAAAGCTCAAATTAATTTTACAAATAAAGAAACTTATCCTTATCGAATCTAATCGTTATTATAATATATTGAAAGGATTATTCGTCTTATATAACCTATGTCTATATGTCTACATATTGTCACCAGAAGAAAACCACTCTCAAACAATGTTATTACATAAAAGGGCGTACCTGGATCTGTAAAGAAAAAAAAAAAAATTTTTCTCAAAATATTTCGAGAGATTGCTCCCTCTTTATCAATTTATTGCACAGTGAATTTAATTTACAAATTATTGTAGATCACATGAAAACAAATTTTTCATTGGTGAAAAACAATTATTGATAATAATACATTAAAAAAAATTAATAATAATACAATAAAATATTATGAAAATTAAAGCCTTTTTAGAATGCAGTATTTTATAAAATGTTTTTGAAACAAAATATAAGGAAACAAAAATAAGAAACAAGTGAAGTTGACTGCGATTATTATAAAAAAAAATTAAGTTAAAAGAGACACATAAGGTTCGGGGATCTCTTCATATCTGTTTACACTAGCAGGGTCCTTCATTGATGCTATGGCCTCCAGGAATTTTATCAATAAACATTCATATAAAATTAATAGCATTCATAGTAAGAAAGATTTGAAAAATAAATGTATAATGCCACATGGAGCAGCAGGAGCTGAGAAAATAGCTCTTATTTTAAAAAATTCCGGAATAACCACTGTTTTCAAAAATGCACCATCTTTAAAGACTATAGTCCGAAATACAATTACAAAGCAGAAAGTGGAGATAGGGAACACAAAGGACGTTGTGTATAGGATCCCATGTAAAAGCTGCAATGTATCTACATTGGAGAGACAGGCTGTTTCCTTGGGACCAGACTCCAAGAACACAAATCTTCTTGGAAGTATGCAAAGGAAAGGTTTGCCATGGTGGAGCATGGTCTCCGATCGGGACATCAGCCAGATTGGAAAAATACTTCCACTATTTACAGGGGCATCCAGAACTCACACCAGAGGAAGTTCCTGGAGGCCATAGCATCAATGAAGGACCCTGCTAGTGTAAACAGATATGAAGAGATCCCCGAACCTTATGTGTCTCTTTTAACTTAAATTTTTTTTTTATATATAATAATTGCAGTCAACTTCATTTGTTTCTTTTTTTTGTTTCCTTATATTTTGTTTCAAAGACATTTTATAAAATACTGCATTCTCTAAAAAGGCTTTAATTTTCATAATATTTTATTGTATTATTATTATTTTTTTTAATGTATAATTATCAATATTATTTTTGACCAATGAAAAATTTTTTTCAAAAAATATTTTGAGAATTTTTTTTTTTCTTTACAGATCCAGGTACGCCCTTTTATATAATCTTAATTAATGGATCGCCTTTTGACTCAAATGTTATTACAGTTAAACCTGTCTATAGCGCCCCCCTCTTGGGATTCACCAAAATCTGGCACTATAGAGAGGGAGGCACTATAGACAGGTTTAACTGCATATTCAAAATATCTAGCTATATTCTTTTAAATAATTTGAATCCCAAACTAGAATGTGATTACAGGGCGATTCCAAATGAGAAGGTCCATGGGCCACCACCAGGCGGGCACTCAAGAACACTACCGCCGGGAAGCACGGGCCTTACCTTGAGCAGCTCCTTGACGACCTGGTGCCGCTGCCGATCGTCCGAGAACTCGGCGATGCGGTCGTCGAGGTGCGACACCAGCTGGCCGATGATGTCCACGGTGTGGATGACGTCACCGCCGAAGAGAGGCTTGGCCTGGGTCATGGTGGCCAGCTCGGAGGCGATGTTGACCACGGGGTGGCCTTCCCGGACCTACCAACATGGCGGATGTCATTGTGGTACTTGCTCACCTTTTTTTATCGTGCAGATAATCGTGTTGATTTATTATTGAAAAGAACAAAAAGTATTTTTTTAAATCTCTATTCCCTTCATAAAATAGAAATATATATTCACAATGCTAATATATATACTTTCGCTTTATCTTTTAAAACTTTATTTTGCAATATAAATATGAATCAAAAATATTATATGAGCAATGTGTGTAGTTCTTTGGTAATGCATATATCTCTCGTCGTCTTTTAATCTTTTGAGATCTTTTGATTCCTATTTTTATATAAATTTGAGCTATTAGTAATAAGTTACTATTTTTGTAATGTTTGCTAAAATAATGCAGCCATTGTTTTGTTCTTCTGGTGCCAGCGAACTAATTTTTAATGGCTATAAAATACCGTTGCATATTTAGATGTGACTACAAAGGAGCGAGTTAATCAAGCTGTTGAGAGAGAGAAAGCTGAGATCTAAATGGCAATGGGATTGGTATGGAATGAAAGAAAGGGGAGAAGGAAGTGTTGGGAGGGCTGTAGTAACCCAGGGGATGCCGTCCAGGAGCTGCTGCTAATTAACACGGTGGGGGAATTCAATTTGACAGCGGCCGAGATAGATCCATCTAGGTGATGGATGGGACCATTTCCATGAGAATAGCTCATGACTAATCAAACTCTTTGGTCACCTTAATTTGGGTCGAGTGACGTGATTTGGAGCACTTCCCCTACAACTACTAATACGACGGCTGGCGTTAATAAGTTTGCTGCCGTGGTGATGTAGATTTTACTGGAAATGTTTGCATAGTTTGTAACTGTCTACGTGGTTCGTGTGGCCATTGTGCTGGGGAGTTAGTGACTAGTGTCTTTTACTCTAAGTGCATCCCAAGTATACACATGAAGGAAATGAATTAGACTTTTGTAGCTACACGGTGCCTGAGCCTCGTTTGGTTACTTGCACTCACTGGTGGGCTTGTGCGAGAGTCGGCGGCCATTGAAGCAGAATAAAATAGCTCCAAGCAGGATTTGATCCTGTATTGTCGAATATCGACCGTTGGTACTTCACCAATTAACTACATCTAGGAATATTTTCAAGGGTTGTAGGGCTGTTAATTTGATTAAGTTTCTACCTAGAAATGTGTTACCCAATAAGATGCTGATAAAAGTGAATTTCACCCTATGGTGACTATCCTATCTCGGAGAACTCACCCGATCCTGGAGGCTGTAGACCCAGGGGGAGGTGCAGCCGCTAAGGTCGGGCCGCGGCGTGGCCCAGTCTCCCGACAAGTCACATTGCCAGTGAGCGTCCCCTGCACGGCGCCATGTACAGTTAGCCCCCGCTGCCGAAGGTACGTTGCCGCGCTACTCACCAGTAGCTCCCTTGGGGCAGCGAGCGGTGGCCTGGTCTCCAGCCCTGGTCCAGTTCCACAGAATGCCACGGTGCATCACGGGCGCGCAGTACAGGAGTCCCAAGTCCTGAGGCCCCGGGTCTGTAGGCACCACTGCACACACGGGTCTCACAATGTGCTATTTTTTTACCTAACATCACTCTTAAACATGGGAAAAGGAAAAGAAAAAAAGGTCATTCAGTAAAATGAAAAAAAAAAGCATGCCCTGACCGCTTATTTGAATATTTTCGATGACAAAGCGTAATCACCGCTCTTAATAGGTAAAGATGGCACTGCACGTGCATCAAGCCGATACACGAAATCAAGCTAGGTCTGTAATAAGACGTACCTTCTTCATAAGGAGGCTTGAAGACAGGTTCTGTGTGGACTTCGGGCAGGTCATCTGTGGGCCAGGCGGTGGATGGGGTGGTCGACACAGTGGTGCTCTCCGTCGTGGAGGTGGTGGTGGTCGTGGTGGTGGTGGAGGGCCGGATGATCAGCGGGGTGGTGGGCAGCCTGACGGACGTGGTGTTGTGGGGGCTGGAGGGGTTGACGATGGGGGGCGGCGACGGCTTCAGGATGGAGGAGGAGGACGTCGTAGATTTCTCTGCACCACCCGTCGTGGTGTCACCCGTACTTTACCAACGTTTACTGAACTTGTACACCGAGTATTTGAACAATTGACAATTAAAATAAATTTATTGACATATTGTCAATACATGCAAAGTGCACAGTCTGAACTATTCAAAAATATCTCATTATATGTATATGCATAATAATATGTACAAAGAACATGGCGCCTCTGCAAGCGCTGCAGAATTTGGTGAAGAATCGCCAGCGGCTCTCCAGCGACACCACGCATTTTGCGATCTACGAAGAATACGTATTTGGAATAGAAGAGAGATAATCGTCTATGTATATGGCGTTTTGACAGTTGATTTAAACAAGACCTTTGTGTATATTACCATTTAAACTATGTTGAGCTTAAAAAAACTCACTTCTGGATTTATTTATTTAAAATATCACACAAAATAGTTTCAATTATAATATACAGATGTGTTCTGCGATTCCGTAATATTAATTATTTTGTAATTATATCTAAAATAGCTTAAAATAAACTTTAAGAAATATCTCCGAGTGGCTTGATTTCTATTGATTTGGTTTGAATTGAGAAGTAAATGACTCTTATTGTTTCTTGTACTTATAAGAAGTATTATTTATCTCTAATACATATATATAGAGTTCGTGGAGGATATTTTCCTCAGACTGTTTAATAAATCTTGAGAAAGTGGAGAAGAAGGACTGCGAGTAAAAAGACAGCTACCGTTATATAATTTGTATTTTATATGGAAGAAAGAGCAGCCGTAAAGCTCGAAATTTCCTAAATCTCCAGCGTGCGATTGCAAGCTAGGTGAGTGAGGGTATCTGTTGATTTATGATGACACACTGGAGCCTGTTGAAAAATGGCTTATTTACACGGAGTGGAAAAAAGAAAAGCTATTTAAACATTTGATGATAAATTAATGATGTAATCTATTAAGGAAGATAGATGGACCGAAGGGTTTCAAGTCATTTAACAAGATTCGGCGGTCACTAATTAACAACATTGACGTAATCATGGGAATTACTCTGCAGCTTCACGTTGACCAAATTTTTTACAGGAATCCTCTTATGTATCTACAGTGTCACTCGCTCAGTAAACTCGAGCCAGAACATGCGCGCGTTCAAACTTCCATCTTCCCTATATTAAAATACTCTTCCTCAATCATCAATGATATTTTTTAAAGTGTCGTTATTTATTACACGTTATATTATAACACATTATTGACTGTATTGGCTCATCCATTGATGAACTCTACTCATCCCCAGCAGACACCATCAAAGTCTCAAGATCTACAAGCTTGATACCCTGATATGACTGAGTGGAGATAAGAAAGAAGAAAGTGTCATTATAAAACCTTTCATTTGAAAGTGCAGGCATCTTAAATAAAAAGTTAATTTGTCATCAAAACAATTTCTTCGTCACATGCTAAAAATAACTATAAAGGCATGTTCTTCGAGTAGTAAGAACTCTTCTACTATAAAACTTGTCTTTATGATTATTTTAAGAATGTGATATAGAAACTGTGTTACGTGGAATATTTCATGCAATTCTTGTTTCACCGCCAGAATTACGAAGATAGACCGCAGGTGGAATGCGGAGGATAAAAGAGACTAAAATATGTTTGCATTCTCACGGGGAGAAATGCGTACAACACAAAGTTGGAATGTGTAAGGGTTACTCACCCGGGACACACTGGTAGTGGGCCTCCAGGTACTTGAGGGTGCCGGGACACGGGTCGCCAAACATGGAGGTGGCAGCGGGCAGACTGCAGCTGTTCTTCATGGCGCAGCTGCACACGGCGGGCATTTAGCTACATGCAAGCTTCGTTCGATGGACAGGAATGTCTGATTCCGGGGAACCATCATCTATGTCTAGGATACAGGAAGATCTAAAGAATCTCTAAGTAGATAGGTAGTTTCATGGAGCGAGGGAATAAGGCGCCGAGACAAAGATCCCCTAAGGCTGACATTGGCCATAGATGTCAGCCGGACCCCAGCGCCGTAAATGTCTGCCGTTAGATTTATCCCCCGCCCCAGGCTCCTTCCTTCGCGTCTCCCGACTGAGCTCTCCCAATGGCAGGCAGTTCAATAAAATCTCTAATTAAGGGAGGAATAGGGCGGGAGAGAGAGAGTACTTTCTCTTACTTACAACTATGACACACACTGAGGAATATTTCCCTAGATAAAATTATGGAAATGTTTGTACTAATTGGACAGACATGCCTGTGTATTACATCTACCTGGAAACCTGCGGTATTCACCTCGTCGGCAGCTGTGCTATCGTACTTGACCTTCCTCCTTGGCGAAACGGGCAGGATTGGTAAGTCCTCTTTTAGTGAAGTACAATTCTAAGTCAAATGTATACATTAAGACGCGAATGTTTCTTTTCACAAATAAATCAAACTTCTACTGTCCTTACTGTGATGAAAAATATTGGGAAGGTTTGGCTTATCAGTGGTGAACCAGCGGTTTGCCGATTTAATCTACCAGACTGCTTCTTTAGAGCTGTAATACTGTATCTAAGTCAAATGATGTAGGTAGTTCTGTGTTGAGGGTGTCTTGAGAACAGCTCTGTGATCCCTACGTCGAGGTGATCCTAATCTCACTATCTCACCTAACCTCCACGGGGGCCAGGTAGCTCCTCCCTTACACCCCACGTTGTGATTGATGCATGTGCAATCAATAATAGGCGAAAAAAAAAATCAAACTCTCTTTAACTTCAGCTAAAAATCCAAATACACTCGTGGAAATAGAAAGTGTTACACCCAGAAGTTGAATAAAAAACATGGAAATTTGGCTAAAAAAACTTTTTCGCGTGTAATGAATGATTGACTACTAAATATAAACGTCTAAAAATAGTTTTAAATTTATAATCTTATCATTTTAAATCATTTAATCTATGTAATTCCCTCTATATGTGTGTACAGGCCAAGTTTCATGATAATAAATAGAAAATTAGATTAGTTAAATGATTTAAAATGATAAGATTTTAAACTATTTTTTGACGTTTATACACATTCAATAGTTAATCATTCATTACACACGCACAAGAAGTATATTTTAGCCAAAATCCATGTGTTCTATGTAGTAGCATTAACTACGTGTCAAGTAAAGTATGGCAATAGGTGCGTTGATGGAAGGCTAGCAAAATAACTCTATTCTAATCAATGTCACCGCTTTACCAGAAGTGTTCTGGGAACCAGGTAAAACTGGTTGAAAATGGGAGCTTGACGGTGTAAATCTGTGATGGTTTAACACTCATTGAGGGACAGTTGAGCATTGGAATTAAATGGTAAATTTCATATTCCAAAGGTCGCCGACGAAATGTGCTAGACCATGGCAATAGAGGAAGGAAGGATGCCATAGTGTCACTAGAGTTGGGTGTTGTGGGTCCTGAGGGAGGGTGGCGTCCACCCACGCCGTGAGTCATCACAGCGTCAGTAGGTCGACTGTCCTTCCTGCCTTTACCGGCGGCAGACGACATTAGGCGCTAAAAAAGTCAAAGAATCGTCTGCCTAGTCTGCAGAATTATTTGGCTTTCCGCCAAAATGGGGAATTACCTCTGATACTTTCTTTCTTCTTTAATGGCTCGGGTCTTTACTAGCAGTGTTTATCTCTCTCTCTCTCTCTATATATATATATATATATATATAAATATATTATATGTATAGAAGTATTTATAAATAACTTTGTATGTTGGTTTCTTACAATATATATATACCGGGCTATATATCCTTCTTGAATATTGAGCAATCCATATCAAATTAAAAGGCTTATTTTCATATGAATTGTAGAAATGTATATGCAGGAATAACAGTAATAGTACCAGTAAAATAAGCGTTGTTATTAATATTATTTTTAAAGCTAATCACGTAAAGGTGTCTGTGTATCGAGATACCAATCCTGCCAAAATCTATCCAGACTTCAAAAATGGGCATAAATTTGGTTTAATTCTGGGCTTACCAAAGAATTGACCATAATTACAGATGTCTGTATGTAATTGTCTAATAGCTACGGAACATTGTAGGACATGGCTATTATCACAGCTCTATCGTGCTGCTGTTAGCGCATTCCCCTGCCATTGTGATCGCGCGCGGCAGAAAAACAACTTAAATTCTCCATTTAAAAGTTTACTGAGAATAAAAAGATGGACTCGACGAAAGCCCGCCTTCCAATTAACAACATTTACCGCAGCTAGGCAATTAAACGTCGTACAAGAAAACAAAGCAAGCGTAAAAACAACAATTTCCGTCTGATTATCCGATATCAAACGCCATCTTGGAAAGTTATGCAGAAGTTTTTTGTTGTTTACGAGGATCTTGACCCGCCCCCAGGCCAGGGGTAAAAAGTTCCATGAATGGATGCTCATTGTCCCAGCGGAGAATTTAATCAGAACAATAACAAGGATTTCATTGGGCACAAAAACGTGTTGTCCAACTGGGAGCTGACATAGCGCCACGCCCAGGGCTAATGATGACCGCAGGTTTTGCCGACTCTAATGACGCCGAGAATGGACGCCTAATTGGAAATGGGACAATAGAATGCACCAGCTTGATATTTTGAAGACATTATTCCGCCTCGAGTTGTGAAAATTTCTTTTTTTAATGTTCTAGATGCTCTCTTCAGTGACGCCTTGTTCGGAACCTGAACATCTTTAGTAACGCCTTGTTTGGAATCTCAACATTTTATACGAATCCTTTTTTTGGAATCTAAGTATCTTCCCTATTGCAACTTTGTTTGAATCTTAATTGAATAGCTATTAAGCCTTGTTTAATCTAAAATATTTTCAGCGAGAACTTGAGGAGTATTATTTTTTTTAAAGAGTTCATTCGAATCTTTAGAACTCTTTCAAACCCTAGAAGCTTAATCCTTGTGAGTAAACCAATGCCTTTTGGAGCCGCGACTTCACACGGATCCGGTGCTATTAAAGTCTGATACTATCTAATGACCATTTAGGGAACCAGTTTTCTCAACCATGATGATCCTACGCTTCAAATTTCCCATCAAATTCCTAGAAAGACTACCTTTGTTGCATATTAGCTCCGTGATGCCTATTTGAGTGGGTGTGAACAAACTCATCAATTTTTGCTAATGGAAGATGCATTAATGTATCTGAAGATCGTGTTTTTGGAGGGTTCTTGAGCTTGCACTATTCTTCATATATCAAACACCTTATATATGCTGGTATTTAAGTGTTTTTACGTGATTGATTACCTTACTAGAAGAACTATAAATTCACGACATATTCAAACATATAATGCACAACATAGTGGGCCATTTTGATCGAATTCTTAAAAGTTTAAAATTAAGCACAAAAGTATTTTTTTCTCTTCTCTTTCTCTCTGATCCCAACGATTAGTTAAAAAGAAATTTTAAATAAGCGCGCAGGAGAAATTTTAAAGGGATTATATAGAAAACTATTGGAAATTTCGTTAACAAGTTCCTTAAATGTAATTAATATCAACTAATAAATTCCGTTAGAGAATGAAAAATTAAAGGATTAAAATAAAAAGTTTTTTTTTTCAATCCGTAGAATGCTATTAAAATGAATTTAGGGAATTGTCTTAAAGTAGTTTTTAATGTAAAAACATTTTTAATTGCGAATATATTGTTTTGAAGATTGTGCAGGCCAATGGGTTTTGTGCTCTTTCTGGAAGAGAAACTTCTGATACATAGAATTTTCCTTTCTTTCTTTTCTTACATCGTTTCTCTCTATATTGTCAATGGTTATATATTGTTTCAAACCATTGATTGTTATATAATCTACTTTTGAATAATGCGAAGCCCAAGGGACCAAAAAAAATTAATTAAAAACGGAAATAGGAAATTCTAGGGACCAAGATAAATATTCGAATTATCAAATTTCTACTGTAATATGTTTTAAGGTTTATAATAACATGTAAAATTGAATTGAATGTAAAGATGTTAGTATGAATGGTATAAAAATGTGATAAACCATTGTCATATCATGAGGGATATCTAAGAAGAGCCTGAAGTCCACCGACTTTCTTGAGTCTAAGACAGAAGCTGATTGTGTTGGCGTAGACTCAGTCTGAATGGTCTACCATCCATCTATCGGTGTGGGACCTCGTACAACCTGAGAATTAGACAGCCTGTCATACCATCTATTGGTGTAGGTACCATCCTATATGACTATATAGTGCCCGAACGAGTGTAAAGGACGACGTAACATTTTGGTCCGTATCCTCTCTTTATACCGCCCGAAGTAGCAGATTTTGATCCGAATAACGTCTTTATTCTGTTGTAATGAAGTCAAAATGAATGTGTTCTAATGGGTACAGTTTGCCACTCGTCCGACTGAGTGAGATGAAAAACGTTTCTCGCGATGGTTGGTTCACCAGGGTTTATGCGAAATATGAGGATAATTTCTTAACGCTGTTTATCTTTCATCGTAAAGATTGAAGCTGCCTGGCCGGCATTCATATTTCTTGAAAATAAAGATACTTCGGCCATTGAGGTAATAAAAAGATTTAATGGCCGAAGTATCTTTATTTTCGAGTTTATCTTTCAATCAACTGGTATGTTGGCCCAGTAGTTGTGTGTTTGTACATTCCAGAAGTCACCAAGTACGGGACCATGCTGCGGGTCCACCAGGGCAGGCGGACAATGAAGCAGCTCCCAGTGTATTCCCACCAGGCCACGACATGCGCCCCATTGTCTCCTAAAAGGCCGCAATTAGAAGCCTTCAATGACACGGAATAATGGACGAGGTCAGCGGTGATTTAAAGTGTTTCCTGCCCGCCGCCATCTTGGGAGCAGGTCTTGTCAGGTGGATTGTACCTGCTGGCATTGTTGGTCATGTAGACTTGTCAGGTTGAGACTGAAGGTATGTTGTTGTTAATGTGGAATTGTCAGGTGAATTGTACCTGTTTCACTGCTGTCAAGTGTTGGTCATGTGGAGTTGTCAACTTGTTTGGGAAGGAAGGTATGTTGTTAGTCATGTGGACATGAAAGGTTGGGGCGGAAGTTATGTTGTTGTAGTCCATATATATATTTGGCAGGACGGGTCTAAAGACAGTTGACGTGTAAAAGTTGGAGCCGTTATGAAACCAACATCACGGACTTGACCTTAGAGCTAGCGCGATCATTCACCTAAGAATTTGTTCAAGAACATCCTAAGTTTGGTGTCACTGAAGAGGCCATAATTATTTGTCCGCACAATATTATAGACCATATATACATATATAGTTTGGTGTAAGAAATCTATAATAGCCTTTCGCGTAGATCTGTCTGTGTAGGAGTAATACGCTATACAGCTGGGCAGCCGGGAGAGGTATTTACCGGAAGATGCCGCCAAGCTACGCGGGACAACAAGAACCTGCTCTGACACGCCTCATAACAGTTCCAAGGCTGCAGCATTTATTTTTACTCGAGGCATGACGTGTTAATTAGGCCTGACTTCCTCACATAAGATCTGACCACAATGGACGTTTTTTTTATCAGGGCCATATTAAAATGCTAAAGGCAGGAATTAAGGTATCTCCCTCCTATCTGGACCAAGGCTGGCGGGAATTAATCAATCTGGACTTCATTCAGACTGACCTTCGCCATGGCATAGCCACTTCTCGCAACTGTCAACATGTCTCCGTCCTTGTCACTTGCAGCGAGCCAAAGCTGGCGACTACAGCTGTCACCTTATCAATGTAGGTGGTTGAGGCAACTCAGAACTATTTGCAGAGTCAGTTCAGTCCTAGAGTTCTTCTTTTTTCCGAGTGAAGTCATTGAGGAAGCAAAACTGACGGTACAAAGGTCTATTTACCTCCCAGTCGCCACAAACACTACGGCGACACGTCGCGGCCCCTCCCTCCCTCCACACCCACGATTGTCAGCATCCGCCGCTAATGAGCTAGTTGTCTGTGTTCGCCCTGCTTGATAGAGAGATAAGGCCTTCAAAATGGTTACAACTTCTATTGTGAACAAATACTTGAAACAAGCCCTGCACCGTCTAACAACCTGCCAGGCCTTCCTTACATTTAGCCGATATGCCGAGTGACAATTAAACAACTTTTATTGAATTCCAATCAATGATATGCAGAAGAGGGGTAAAAATTAAACACAAAAATAAGATTAAACTGTCTTCCCAACGACGAAGAGTATTCCTCTATGTAATGAGGGGTTATTATTAATTTGTCATAATTCCAAGTTCAGGAAACCTTGACAACTCCAGCTTCTGCTGAGGCATTGAGTTGTTCAGCTCTCGTCATCCTGGTGTAGGATATGGAGAAGCACTTTCAGATGAGAGTGAGGTTTAGCAAGGCCACGTCATGTGCTTTATCGAGGTTCCTCAGACTCTATCAAACTATTTGGCTAAAATTGACCACGAACCCTGTACTTTATCAACGTTTTATAGTATCAACTGGACTTGAAGGTCTATCCAGTTACTTCCAAAGACCACGTACCTGCGCGACATGACCCGGAAGGAGCGATGCGACGTGCAGTCCACGCTCCAGTCCAAGGTTCCGTGCTCGTTGCAGATGCTAATGCTGAAACGGCCGTAGTTAGCTCGGATCAGGTGGATGTAGTGGCCGGGCTCGCAGGAGATGTCCAGCTTGGTGCCCTCGCAGGCGTAGCCAGTGCGGTACATGGGCCGCTGCTCGGCTGCACCACACCACATCCGTGTCATCCAGGGTATGCAGCAAAGGGCAGAAGGTATGTTGCCCTATGTATATATCAGGTTGGGTCTAAAGACATGCTGTAGTTGGTGTGGAATAGTAGCCGTCCTGAGACCAACATCCTGGACTTTACCATCTTCCTTACAAACCTCACAAGATTGCAGCCGCATGTATTGGATATGATTCATCCTTCTAAATAACATCTTCTAAATCGTATACAAGTGGTACAATCAAGAAATTTCACAAGACTAAAGTGACACCTTTTTTAAAAATTAAAAACTGGGCTATCAGGAAGGATACTTTCAAAATTTTAAATGGAATTAAAAGTATAAGAAAGCGAAGCAGAAAAGTTTATTTTGTTGTGCTTTTCTCCTTCGCTCTCTTATGCTTTCCGCTATATATCCGAAGAGATTATTAGTAGAAAAAAGTACCATCTCTTATAGCTTTGATGTGTTTCTCTACAAACTCTCGTTTTAAAACTCGTTATTCAGACATTATTATCAACTACATAGCAAAAGATTAAAATAGTTTTGTGAATTCCTATTCTTTATAAGAAATTCGTTTTCATTTTCGTTTCCACTTTATCATTTTCTCTTAATTAGCTTCATAATAAAAATGTCTCTCTGGGTGATAAGGTGTATACATAAGGTGTCTACAAACTCTATGAATTACATCTACGTCTATCTATCTACAGTATGGTGTACACATAAGGTGTCTACAAACTCTATGAATTACATCTACGTCTATCTATCTACAGTATGGTGTATACATAAGGTGTCTACAAACTCTATGAATTACATCTACGTCTATCTATCTACAGTATGGTGTACACATAAGGTGTCTACAAACTCTATGAATTACATCTACGTCTATCTATCTACAGTATGGTGTACACATAAGGTGTCTACAAACTCTATGAATTACATCTACGTCTATCTATCTACAGTATGGTATTATATAAAAACAAACAAGAAGAAGTGTCCCACAAGAGTGGCTGGCGTAGAATAGATTGTACCCAGGACGTGGGAAAAGACACAGTCGTCTGACAATTAAACAGAGAGATTATCCTGGACAATGGTCAAGGAAGTGTGAATGGGCGATCGCCATTTTGTATTCGTGAGTATCTTCTGATGTTTATCGTACCAATAGACTGCTCATTTTGATATATATGCAAATATAGAAATTTAATTTATAATAAATAGTAATTATTATTACATGATATGCCTATGTAAATATCTAGTGCCGCATAAGTTGGCTATTACCGATCACGTGACAGACAGAAAAGGAAATTTAACATATTTTATATATTCATATATAATCATAATTTATATTATTCTTCATGTTCCCAGCTCCACCAAACTATATACTATACGTTAAAACTTCAGTCTGTCTCACGTCCAACAGAGAACAATTTAGAGAAGGACAATTTACACGGAAATATGTAAATATTCAGATTAAGAGGATCTCACTTCTCTACGTGTAGTTTATAACATTTTCAGCATTAATCTGTGTTTCTGAACATTGATTCGGCAATAATGTCTCAGTGTAATTCTCACGCCGCTAAAGTTAAGAAATAAGAAGATCAAGTGCCAAATCCCTTTAATCTGAAGATTCCCCTAAAGTCAATAGGTTTCAGCACAGGACAGCTCTCTCAAACAAAACGGCTATTTGAAAGTTTATATATATATATATATTTTATTATTATTTTAGCGATCAGAAATAAAGAAAAGGTTTTCTGGATTCGAACCTATGTTTCAACTATAGCTCGGCCTGTAATTTCTGAGCTAAGAAGAGATACCACGCTGATTGGTTGGTGAACTCCACGATAGTTGGTTGATTTAAGTTATTTTTATTATGTTGGGATAAGAACGCTTTCGAGTGTCAAAAAAAAAAAAAAAACTCGGAGTTGTTGGAAACTCTTCATCAAACTCTAGCCTTAGACTTTCCTTGGGATGGAAAAAATGAAGTGCGCATGGTTTAAAACAGGTTGGTTCAGTCATTAGGAGTCAATGAAGCGGGGGAAAATGTCTCAATGCTGAACCTAAGAATCCTGAATCGTGGTTTTCTAAAATCAGCATGTGAATGATACAAATATTAGTAAATAAAAGAATCGCCTATAAGTAGAATGTATTTTTTTAAATCTAAGCAAGAACAGGGAGGGAATGTGGCTAACCCACGAGCAGGAAACCAGTTCCTAAAAGTCCGAATCAACAAGTATTTGGACAAACAGCCAGAGAAGGAGGCGTAGCGAATAAATCTGCAGGCATTGTGGCCCGGTATGTCCGCCGGCGCGAGGAATTAGGCGCAGAAAGGAGCGTCTTTGAAGAGCACCCCTCCATTGCCAAACAATTTTATTCAAAGCCACCCCCTTCTATGAAAAGAGCCTGGCTGCCATCTAAATGGAGGGAGACTGTATAGCATTATTAAAGCTGTCCGCCAGCCATTGTCCCGGTCTCACGGCTGGTTTTAACCTTTCTCCCTCCCTCCCGCCATTTCTGGGGGGGGACTCGGGTTTTGTGCAAGTTAGCAGACACTTGTGTCGGTGGAAGACAGCGTATTGATCAAATATATTTGGTAACAATTTGTTTCATAGAGAAATACTTCAATTGTTACTATGTAAGTACCATGGCACAATTAAAGAAATCATATTGATAAAGAATTCCTATCATTATACCAATTCGTTTTACCAAAATATACCGATTGTTATTATGGAGCGATGCTTAAACCTATGAAATATTGGGGAAACGTTATATTTCATCACTTATTGGTAGTTGTAAACGTTTGTTTACCAAGTGGTGACTCACGTCAAAGCTCAGTCAACATCTGCTATCTAACAACAACAAAACTGTCTTTCATATTAAGCGTTATCTCTTGTTTATATGAGTTATGGATTGTGATTAAGACTAAAATATAAAAGAAAGAAGAAGTCTCAGTTTCCACCACAACATCAACAACAAAGAGATACGGGGAGTTTGACGAACGAGGTAAATGTGGAAGCTGAGAAATGGTCCGTGTGAAATGGCATTTAGGAACGCCCCGAGTACAATGAGACATAGCTCTCCTGGAATAGCACATGCCGGGGTCCCTCCTTTACATTCTTCTTAGGCCTTGCTCAACTTTTATGTCACACACTAGTGTTACATTCTCTGCTTTTACTATCATTTTTCTCTCCTTTCGTGTCGATATTCCAATGGAAATGCCACATTTTATATATAGATTTTTTTAAATTCTACGTCACTCAGGTTAGGTTACAGTATCGCTTGTTGAAGTATAGAAAACATATCACTGCCTGATAGCTTGAATGTTTAGTGAGTTGTAGTTTAATATCGGCCAATAATATGGATTGGAAGACATCCACGAAACTAAGTAAATAGAGCTAAATATTGGCGTGCACACACACGAAAACATTTTCAGAGAGAACCACTAAAAAAATATTCATAACGATGAAAAAATAGAGTTTCGTGGAAGTATTTCACTTAAATGGTGTGTGATCCCGACATGCAGTTATTTGCAGCATTTTTGTGAAGCGGATCTCATGAAAAATTCACATGGGATAAAAGTCAGCGCTGACGGAAGCTCAGGGGAAACAACGCCTGACCTGACCTTGTCTCGGCTGACCCGGCGCTGACCCCGTGGACACTCAACGTGCGAATCCTTTTCATTTTTAGAAACTCTTTTACCACGAGGAAAGTCTGATTGTATACAACATCAACTGACTATAATTGGATTATTTTGCTGACGTTTCAATTTGCATAAGCCTAGTACATTCCGCTGTGGACACGCCCCGCCCGATACAGGTGCGACATGGAGGATGATGTATAGTGTACCAGCTGTATCTACAGTGAGAAATGTCAACAACTTTTCCTCTAGGACTTTCTGACTGAAATCCTCAGCCCAACATGTATTGGGTGTGATGTTATTGCTGCTGTTTTTGGGACATAAATAGCTTTTATGATGATATTGTGCGCATTTTTCCCAAATTGAAAATAAATCAAGATGTGTGACAAATTTATTTTATATTAATAGTTGAAATAACAAGATTTTTCTTCAATTGAATATCAATTTTATTTTTTCAAATTGTAAGTACTTTTTAACTGTACGTTGAAGGATGTGCTAGTTTCAATGTTTAGAAAGATTTACAAAAGCATTTATACATTCGAACTTCGCCATAACAACAACAATTGAGGTTTTAATTTATTGGTATAGCCACGGTTATAAAAGAACAAAGACTTGATATTTGAGAGTGATAATATTCTAACCAAGTTTTTGTTATAAAGGAGGTGCTAAAACGAGATTTTACTGTATCACAAACATAAAATTTACTTAAAATGTTCAATATTCATATTATTACATTTTGGTTTCTGTTACTTGGAGAAACAAAGAGAGGAACTCTTGGGTGATTTAGTCTTGTCTCAAACCGATTATTCATTATTACACGATTGCGAATTTTAACAAATTACAAAAAGATGTCACAATTCTTTTTATTTTCTTGATTAAATGAATTTTTTTTTTTTTTTTGTAATTCATGCTATTCTTTTTCATCTCTTAGCTTGTTTTTTTTATAAAGTGGCGTAGAATTGTCTATCGAGATATACAAGGAGAGAATGAGGAAGAAACACAAAGAAAGGCATGATAATTCTGGTAGCGCCTTATTGGAGCGCGGCGACAAACAAAAGTTAATAAACGTGTCGACCAGATTTGGCACCGCTGACTGCAGAAGAGAAAAGAAAGGAGAGAGAGAGAGAGAAAAAAAAGGAAGAAATTACAGAAAATGAGAGAAGTTGCCCAAAGAAAACTCTCCTCCCCCTAAATATAATTGGAAAATTTTTGTTGGCGTTTCTCCATATGTGGTGCCAAACTATGGCAAAAACTTGTTGATAGAATCGTCGTTTCTTGGGGATTGGATATAGCGGGCAGTCAGGCTATTACTACTGGCAGCTCTATAACCACCACGTCTAAAGCCAAGTAACCTTGTATCATCAATATCTACAGTTATTAGCAGGCGACAAGAACAATAGCAAAAACTTCGATTCATTCACTTCACATTAAGAATTAATAGTCTAAAAGAGGGGGAAACTCTCGGGTGATTTATCCTTGTCCGATTATTCATTATTACACGATTGTGGATTTCAACAAATTTCAAAAAGAAACCATAACTTTTTTTTTATTTGATTAAAGGAAGCTTTTTTGTAATTCATGTTATTATTTTTCATCTCTTAGATTGTTATTTTTATAAAGTGGCGTAGAATTGTCTATCGAGTCATACTTGTGCAAGGAGATAATGAGGAAGAATTAATAGTATAAAAGTTCTAAAGAATGACAAAATTATAAAATAGTGTGGTTGAAAATTTAAAGCAACTACCTATATATAGAGCATTCATAATGCTATCTAATGATATTATAAATTAAGGATGAAGAAAATAACAAAATTCTTAAATACATTCTATAATCAATCACTCTAAAATATCGATTTTATGGCTGGAATTTTCTCAACCATATTGCATGTTCAAACTGACGACTAAGCCAATCCATATTAATATATACAGTTATCATCTTCATGCGTTCTTAATTCTGTCACCGTTTGCTTTTGGTTCAGTGGTAGAATGCTCGCCTGCCACGCGGGCGCCCCGGGTTCGATTCCCGGCCGATGCATTTTTTTTTTTTTTTTTACAATTTTTAAAACTCATTTATATATTATACAAGAATGACATCCACGGCGCCAATTTATAATTGTAACGAATAGTATTTGAATAAAAGCATTTAATCGGGTAAACCCCGGGCGTTGCCCGGGTCATTCGGCTAGTAGCAGCATAGTTTGAAGAATACGTCATCCTTAAAAATTCAATTTCAAAAAACTTCAAACTATTGAGAAAAAAAAAAGAGAGAATTTCTCTGTGATCTCTTAATTATTTATATAAAGAAGGATTTAGTAACACTGGCTATGAGAAATGTGATTCCTTTAAAAAATATATTTAAAATCTAAATATGCTCTATCTTTTATCTAATATTGTAAAATTGTGAAACTTCAGTTGCTAAGTATAGAAAACCCAAAGTCTTTTTTATTATTTATAGAAACCTATACACATTAGATCCATTAAATTAAAATCAGTTTATCATTTTAACAATCTTATGTCACGTTATTTATAAGCTAAAGAGAGAAAATATGAAATCCCTCTTTAAAAACATACATAATCTAATATTCGAAACTATTATAGACGCGTATGATTCTTTTAACAATTTCTACTACCCTTACTGCTATGGAAAAATTAATGGGAGGGCCTGATTCATCAGTGGTGAACCCTCCCAGCGGTTTCGCCAGTTTAATCTACCAAACCGCTGTTATATTGCACTTTTTCGATAAGATCAGTAGAAATTGTTTAATTTTTAAAAGAATCATACGCGTCTATGATAGTTTCGAATTTTCATAACAGATGGCGCGCTAATGTATCATAATATAATCATATATGTAAAGTGGGGAGGGACGATATATAAATATATTCGAAAATTTTACATTAATATATTTCAAATATTTGCTTAAGTTTCAAGAATTTTAAAAATAAAACAACAAACGTGTGTCACAAAGAGAAATATCTTATAAAAACATTTCTTATGGCACAAATTATAAAACTAAAATTCAAAAAGAGAGAGAGAGAGAAAGAACTGCTAATATTTTCTCAGAAAAAAAAAAAGGGAAATTATAAAAAGAGAAATCTATTCTTATATAAAATTGTAAAAGAATTCGAAAAGCAAATTTTATTCGAAATTTAAATTTATAGAGTAAGCAATTTCCGTTATCTTTCTTTTTTCCTCATCCTTTTTTCTTTCAAATTACCGAATTACAAACTATAGAATGGAGATAAAAATCTTAACTACTTTGAAGAGAGATGCGTTTAAAATACGAGAAATATATTTCCAATATGGAAATTTATTTTCTTTTTTTAGAATGGTGTGGATATATTTAAAATATTTTTAAATGCGTTAATGAATACTTAAAGACGTATTATACAGTAGAACCTACCTTTAAAGGACACCTAATTTCAGAGTCAAAGTGTCCTTTAGGGAGAGGTTTCCTCTTACCCGAGAGTTTCTAAATTATAAAAATGGTAATTATGCAAATGAAAACTGTCCTTTGTGGAGAGGTGTCTTCTAGCGGGTTCTACTGTATTCTATTTTTGAAATCGTACAAAGAAAAAAAAAAACGAAAATATGCAGCAATGTGTTATTTGATCATCAAAATTTTGATGGTTTGGCGTTGAAGATAAGGATATTGGAAACTAGCCTTTCAAGAAGATTGAGATGATTCTGGGAATCAAAATTGATCAAAATCTGAAAGAGAGAAATTGAGGACCTCTTCAGATATAATCCTGAAATATTTTTTAATTTGACCTTAAACAGCATATATATTGAACAGATCTAAAACAGCATCTTTGACTGCAACACCATGTATTCAGGACTCTCTGATCCTATATGGGCAACCAAATGGTTGGTGAAAGTCCTAAGGAATGGCAACCTGTAACTGACTTAGAAGAGGAGGAATCGCCAGACATCATCTTGAAGAAGGAATTAAAGTTTACGGCGAAGAGTTTCTTTAATTCCTTCTTCAATATAAACTGACTTATCCCTATACCTTGATGAATACTAGGATCCAAGAAACTCAATCACTATGTATAACACATGCCTACAGAAGATTTAGATTTCTCTATAACAGGGGTCGGCAATCTTTTGAGTCGGAAGAGTTAAAATTACAATTTACAGTATTTCAAAGAGTCACAAAATGTTTTATTGCCAACAATAAATAGTATATTATCACATAAATAATATTTACGTATGGAACTAAAGATTCACATCCAAAGAGCCGCATGTGGCTGGCGAGCCGCAGTTTGCCGACCTATACAGATAGCGGTGTACTTCAAGACAAATATTTATATTATTGATAATCGTGTTAAGTCGGAATTTGGCGGATTATCCAATGTACAGGAATCCACTGAGCATATTGCTAACACTGTGATATACTCAGTACGTACTACTAAAGCACTATGTAAAAAGAAATGACTCGAGGAAAGGGGGGACATTTGTCGATTACCAGCCATTTGCGCTCTCTATTGTATGAAAGGGGAAGTGTTGCAGAGGTGATCCCCACATGGTGAAAAATGCCCCCCCGAGTTATCACAGTTAATTAGCCTAGGCATAATGGCAGATAAAGTCCTGGCTTTGTCCTGGCGGGGGACACAAAGGGTTATCAGCTGGGCTAATGAGGCCGGTGTGGGATACAAATGTACGTCCAGCCATGTTTGATACATAGCCTTCTCTATTTATTGCCAATATATTCGAATATTCTCTTGTAAGTGCGAATATTTCGTTACTTTATAAACATAGTTGCATATAAAATGAGCTGAAATCTTTAGAAAAGAATATCAGGATGGCATATTTACACGCACAAATCCCCCTTCTATTAAATTGTGATGAAGCATGTAGAAATAATGGATCGAAAACCCTGCACCATACGGACGATGGCCCACAGCTTCAAAAGATCTTGTTAATACAAGAAAGGACATTAGCCAAAATCAGCGTGTTCGGTTGATTTTGTTCTCAATTAATGGCAGTAACCAAACAGCAGCATTCAGCTGTATGAATTAGAGACGTTCTTCAACTAAAAAATTATACACTGATATTCAAAAGTTAAGGAACAAAATGATTTTATTGAAATTATAATAACTATATTTAGTCTTTTAGTAGATCATATTTATACATGATTGTACAAACATTTTCATTGATCATAATATTAAGTGTCGTATTTTCTTTATTTTGTATTTACATATTACTAGTACACTATGTAATATAAGATATGCAAATTTTATTTAATAAACTTTGTGAATTTTTTTTTTGAAAACATCATTTTATTGATTATTCCTTTAACTTTTGCACATACTTCTCTTTGTAAAGATTTCTATATGATCACAAGGGATCACTATGCATTATAAGATATGCAAATTTTCTTTGATGAACTTTGCGAAATTAAAAAAAAAAATCATTTTATTGAATTCTCCATTAACTTTTACACATACTCCACGCTGACGAGCGCCAACAGCGCGAAACGTGTTCGTGGATGGCTTTTCTTGATTTATCAAGAAATTAGGTTGGCTAAATATCAGGGAACGGGCTAAATCAATGAATAGTTGATTTATGTTCCACCAGATGGCGCACTGCCTTCTGAAAAGCACATGTGCTCCTGGTCAGGATATGCCTTTTTTATTTTTAATACTTCTCTGTGTATAAGATTTCTATAAGATTACAAGGGAGTCACACACTTTGTAAAAATGTTTTTCATAATGTCCAGTGCTGTGTCAGTCATATGGGATGAGGTCAGGGCATATTGAGCAAAGACTTGCTGAACCACAGGGAGAGAAAGTAAACGGCCACATGTTGGGCGCCAATAAACAAGCCATAGCTAGGCAGGACATCCATCCTTGTTGCCTAAGTAGGCAGATGCAGAGGTGCAACCCCCTAAATCAAGGCGGCCACAGCACAAGAAGAACAAGAATTTAGCAACCCTTTTATATTCAGGTCTGGGAGCACGTTTGGCAATAAATAAATAAATAAATCATAAATAAAATGGAGGCATGACTTCCGGCCCTTCTTTCGGGGGAATTCACCTAGGGGGAGTTGGCGGGCCCCTTGTTGAGTAATCCAGGGGAACTTATCTATGCAAATTAAAACGTATTTATATCATATAATCGATTTAAAATGTATTATTAAATATTTTAATGTATTTAGAGTCATTCTTATTTAATCTGTTCATCCGAAATTTTCTAAATATTTAAATAAATATTATATATATAGATATGTGGATGTTCTGTGGGGTTTTATTGGCACATTTTTACCAATTGGCTCAATTTAGAATATGAGCCAATTTTCTCTGTGTAGTTTGAACGATGTATTTTTTTAGAGAATGCAGGATTTTTAAATATTTATTAGGATAGATGTTGTCAAGATTGGTGTTTTTTTCTTTCTTGAAAATAATGCTGATAAATCATTTTAACAAATTAAAATTTAAAAAAATAATAATAATACAAATATATGTCAGATTTCTACTTGAAAACGTTCAGCTATCTTTCTTCTTTTTTCATTCTACCAGTTGGCTCGATGGTGTTGGGGACATTTCTCGATATCTATAATTTTAAGGGAAAGTATAAAGGAAGAAGGGAAGAATATACTCAGAATTCTATACTAAGGCTGTTTTGTCGTTGTCTACAAGAGCGCTGTATATACTACTTGCCATGATTATCAGTGGCCAATACATCAGGGGAGATTACATACTGTAGAGGAGTCCATTGAAGGACTCAATTAAGGAATCAGCTTGGCCTTGCACAACGGACACAGGCGGGGTTTGGCACCAATAGGCTAGTCAATAGAAGTGGACCGCCGGACCCAATGGCTGACGCAAGGACTCCCGTATTAACCCTGATTCCCTTGAAACGACCCGGATTGTCTATTCAAGTCCGAGGTTGAGCAAGTTGCATGCTACCTTACTTACACATGTTGTTAACTACCTCGGTTGGCTGCGTTTGAGAGTTTACATTGGCAGGCATACCATAGCTGTTATACTAACATTGAGGTAGGAAAGGCCTCAGCTGGAGATGGGCTGTAGATAAGAAATCAGCAATGATTCCAACTAGGGTCTCGACATTGACGGGTCGTGTTACCAACTGGAGTTTCTTTTAGAGGGCCATGCTACCAACTGGAGTCTATACGTTGGAGGGCCAAGCAACTAAATGGATTCTTCTTTAGAGGAGCATGCTACCAGCTGTAGTTTACTTTAGAGGGTCATGCTACCAGCTGTAGTTTCCTTTAGAGGGCCATGCTACCAACTGGAGTCTATACGTTGGAGGGCCAAGCAACTAAATGGATTCTTCTTTAGAGGAGCATGCTACCAGCTGTAGTTTACTTTAGAGGGCCATGCTACCAGCTGAAGTTTCTTTTAGAGGGCCATGCTACCAACTGGAGTCTATACGTTGGAGGGCCAAGCAACTAAATGGATTATTCTTTAGAGGGCCATGCTACCAGCTGTAGTTTACTTTAGAGGAGCATGCTACCAGCTGTAGCTTACTTTAGAGGGCTATGCTACCAACTGGAGTCTATACGTTGGAGGGCCAAGCAACTAAATGGATTCTTCTTTAGAGGGCCATGCTACCAGCTGAAGTTCTTTTAGAGGGCCATGCTACCAGCATACATTGGAGGGACATGCTACCAACATACATTGGAGGGTCATGCTACCAGGTGAAGGGTCACAGCTGGAGTGCCGAGGGAGGGGCTACAGCTGGGCGGGGGTCAGTGTACCAGCTGTCGTCGCAGAGGGAGGAAGGAAGAAGACAGCAGGGCGTGGCTACCGGCCACCGCCATCGTCCACCAAGGTGACATGATCGAGTGTTGTTGAGTAACAACACTATTGGAGCTTTCGGAATTCCTCGATACAAATTGTCAAAGAGTGCGAAGATGTTTCCAAATACTTTTAAAATGTGTTTGGTAACAACAATTTGTAATAGAATTCTCTGGCAACACCCTTCTTGACATCTTGAAAATATCTTTTGTAATTTTTTTTTTTCAGAAAACTTAAATTATCAACAAAAGTTTGGCATGAACAAAAACAATTCGTATACATGAATTTATTCCATGAAAACAGACGCAGAATTGGCGAATTCATTTCTAACACACAAGACTCCTTACGTTGATTTACTTATAGAACCGAAGTTCTAAGGTCTTTTAAGTATTTCATCTTCAGTAATAGAGACCATTGGATAGCGGGCTACCTAGACCGAAGTCTGTACGCCTGTAGTACTACACAGTATCGACATACCCTGTAGTACTACATAGCTAGTAACAACATACCCTGTAGTA
This sequence comes from Cordylochernes scorpioides, assembly GCA_030710605.1. Taxonomy (NCBI): domain Eukaryota; kingdom Metazoa; phylum Arthropoda; class Arachnida; order Pseudoscorpiones; family Chernetidae; genus Cordylochernes; species Cordylochernes scorpioides. The sequence goes on along the minus strand of CP092865.1, from coordinate 164,490,833 downwards.
CCACCAGCTACACGGCGATCAGCAAATAAAGCAAGGTATGCCCCGGAGGTGTTCTCCCCACACCTGCCACCATCGACCGGCCCATTGTCCCGCCACTTCCAAATTTCACTTAAGTGCCCTTTTTTACCATCTTGTTAGGTAGCTTGGTTCGTAAGTGGATGGTATTTTGTCCTGCCTGCCCGCCAACCTATTGTTTGGACCTACAACTTGGACCTAGCTTTCCCTTGATTAAAGAATAATGAGATTCAGAGTGGATGACGACAACGACATTAAAGAATGCACATAGTTAAAAAGAGCGAGGAGATGCGATAAATTTACAATTCTGTCGCACAATGGACTGAAGAAGAAGCCAGTATTATAATGCCGCTCGACAATCTGCCTAATGGTTTCCGCCAGATACGGCTTCGAACAAATCCGGTGGACTGGACTTATTTCTCCCCGCACATTGCGATTGGTTTTATAACAATTGGTGTTACAAAAATGGATTGCTAAATCATTGAATAGAAATTGAAGCCATTTTCATTTTGACGTTTAGGTGACGCCCTGTGGAGGTGGAAGACAATCTACATCGATCGCTGGTTCTATGTAAAAATCACGAGATCTTAAGACATTTCTAGAATTATTTCTTTATTCGATCAAATTAAGCAACTAGATCAACCCACGAGTTGTATACAGGGCCGTGCTGGAAGCTGGTGGCCCAGTTTTATCGAATAAAGTAAACTGTCGCTAGATCTCCCGAATCCAACAAGTGAATGGCCTAAAATGTTCAATTCGGAGTAAAATGATGATGTCAATTAGTCTCAATTTCTATTCCAACTATAATTCCAACCAACAATAATAGGATACGAGAATTTTCAGCCTTAATTCATTTATCTCTGTAAAAATTAATGGTTACAAAAATTTGATTAATTTGTTGTTGTTAATGTTTTTTTAGAATGTTACGACATTACTGTACACTGCCATTCTGTAATTACTAGCAAACAACACCCGGGACTTGTTGCCAAGATGGTCGCAACTTTCTGGATTCCCCAGTATGATCAATGGGTGGAAGCCAGCCAAAACCGTGTTGACTGTCAACGGGCCAGTCTGGGGAGATTGTTGGTTAGTCCTCAATATGAGGGTTAGAAATGGTTTAAATTAGAGATACTTGAAGCCACTATTCCAGTCTATATCTACGGTAGCATTCCTCACAACACTACCACGCTGCAATAATTGGTGTGTTCACATCAGCATTCCGATATTTACATTAGCTTAGAGTTGGTAGAAGAATGGCGCAAACACTGTTGATCTTGTGTGTTCACATCAGCATTCCGATATTTACATTAGCTTAGAGTTGGTAGAAGAATGGCGCAAACACTGTTGATCTTGTGTGTTCACATCAGCATTCCGATATTTACATTAGCTTAGAGTTGGTAGAAGAATGGCGCAAACACTGTTGATCTTGTGTGTTCACATCAGCATTCCGATATTTACATTAGCTTAGAGTTGGTAGAAGACAAACACTGTTGTTGATCTTAAAAAAAAAACACGAATTGGAATCGAATCCCACATTGATTTTTTTTTTCTGCTTTAATGGCCCCCGATTCTGGCACAAATTCAACCCCACAAGTGAATGCAAATAGCTGAATGAGGCTCAGGTACCTCCTATAAATGTAAAAGTCGAGCTTCTTCCTACACGTGTAGACAGGTGATGTATTTACAGTAAAAGGTAGTCGCTAATTGCTCATCACGACCACGTGTACTTGCGCTACCTCCGTCGAGTCGTCAGTCTATCCCCCCGCGAGGTAAGAAGACATGGAAGAAAACAAAGACGACGGCTGTCTAACAAGCTAGGTACAATTGGCTCAAAAAGGGCAGCAGCAGCAGTAATGGGCGTCACGTTAGAAGCGACCAAACAATGAGCACCCCGCGGTGTGTACTAATGATTTGACGGACGGACGAGCATTCCACCGTGGGACATCCTCCTTCTAGAAAGGAATCCCGCGTATGTGTGAATCTTTGGGTTTGTAGGAATAACACTTTTAATGTGAATAAGAAACATAAGCTCCTTTTAACACTTTTAATATATCACACAAAGACATCATCAATAAATCTTAAAATTAAAGATACTTCGGCCAGTATAAATCTTTTTATTATCTCGACGTTTCAACAGAAAACGTTTGTCCTCGTCAGGTCTTAATTTTTAACTCCTTGCCAAATGCTTTAATTTTTATTTGCTCCTAACGAGGACAAAAGTTTTCTGTCAAAACGCCGAGATAATAAAAAGATTTACTGACCGAAGTATCTTTAATTTCAAGAACTATGAATGCCGGCCAGGCTGCCTCTATCTTCACGATCATCAATAAGGACATTCGAATGAAATTTTTATTTTGACCGACTTTGATTGAAGCTTCCAGAAATTTCCCTTTCTCTGCTCAAACAGACATTGTGACACCTAGTGTGAATCAATCTGGACACAGAGAAAGTAAAATGTTTCGAAAGCTCCTCGTTTTATCGATATAAAAGAGATGACGTTCGTTATTAATGTATCTAAGAGGTTATTTCGATGGTGTGGATGTAGGTCAACATCTCGAGTAATGTCACAGGAATGACAGGAAGGTAATGAGGAAAGTAAGTTCAACAATCCTGAAATAATGGAGCGACGTCCTGAAATGGATACCTATTTCAGAGTTCCTCAAGGGAAACTTTATTTTGCGCTGATAGTTTCACTCTGACCGAGGATAAGTTTCCTTCTTCGACTCCCAAGGTTGATTGGACGACGTTGGAATTCTAAAGAGGCCTCAGCACGCAAGCTTTGAGATAGAGATATTTGCTTTTACACAAACCGATGGAAACTCGTGAGAATTGTATGTAGAACGTTTCAAGTCACCTTGAAATGTGGATTACAAATGGCCAGGATGAAGTATAATGCTCACAAAGTTATGATCACCATTTCCTAAAGAGCTCAAGAGGAAAACGTACAAATTTCAGAAGAGAAAGGTGTGTAACATATTGAGGAAATTTTTAAATAAATGGAGTATATTTAAGGTAAGTTAAATAGAAATATATATATAATTATTTTTCTAAAAAACGTTAAAAAAAGAAGCAAGAGGCTTAAGAAAATATATAGCATTCTATATAGATGCGCACACACAGGGGAATATCAATTCTGGAAAGGAAAAACTGGCGATTTAAATAAAATCTCTCCACAGAAGACAGTTCCTCACCTGGTAACAAATCAAGTGGATCAGGAAATGCCAAGGATTGCCAAGAGAAACCGAAGAGGAAAAAAAATAGAAGCTAAAAATAAATGATCATTTTATTTAGATAATGGGAAGGAAATAGGCTTTTTTTTTTTTTTTTTTTTTGTCAAGAAGAGCGCGGAATGAAAGGAAGGTAACAGTTTGGATTTTGTTATTAATGTTTCTAAAGCCGTCGAGTATTTATCACTGTGCCACACAAATAAATGGTCGCCCCGCGAGGAGGGGCAAGCTCGGGAAGCTAATGAAAGAACTTTTTATACTCCCTTGATTCTTAAGCGCTTCTTTAACTACAATTCCCTTTCTGGATGACTAGCCACCACGCTGTGTGATTTTTTATAAAGCGTCCTGGATTCCTTCTTAGCGACGTTCCGTACCTAATCCAATCTTGATCTTTATAGATGCCTCGTGGTGGTAGATTGGCCTAGCTTCTTCCCCTCCTTATAGATGACCCAGTATCTCATCAATTCACAGATTCGAAATCCCAACATCACGTCTGGGGGGACACATGTAAATGTCCGTAATAAATAACGTACTGTTCCTAATCCACGCGTTAAGCTGTGCTATATACAACGGGAGAGCAGAAACGTGGCAACAGGGGAAACAATCAGTAGAAATCATACTTCTATCGCAATTTTATAGTTGTGTTTCGCAATCAATAGCACGACGTGTATGTCGAGGGAGGATTAATAAAAGAACGCGGTGGCCCGTGATTAATTACTGCCTAATTACTTTATAAGGAGAAAGTGTCGCGGCGGTGGTGGAGAGAACTCCCCAAGGACGAATATCCCGGTGGGAACATGTGACATGTAATCCATAGCACTTCTAACATAGGCTAAATAGTTTAAAGAAAAATGTGCAAAGAACTCGCAAGTTTTGTCACCAAATAGGTTTAGAGTGACGATACACCAATAGTACCAAGATACAATGCAACATCAAAAGGATATAGATAGAAATGGAAGGGAGGAGCAAAGTACATCAAGCATAGTTTGAAAATATACGATGTGTTAACCTAAGTAACAAAAGTTTGAAATGAGGTGATAATATTTTCATACAAAAAAAAAACGTAGACTGTAATATTTATGTGAAGAGCTCTATCAATAACACATCAATGAGGTAGATCCAGGAATATGCATCCAATTGAACAGAAAGTTTGGATTTCACAAACTTCTCGTCTTAAACTTTATAATTACAGATCATGCGGTGTTCAATAGAGACTTAAAGCAGAAGCACCGTTATCCTATGAAAAGCGAACTAGTATAATTAAAAAAAAAAAAACTTTCTAAGCTGTTGTAAAGTGGCAAAGAACACTCGGAGAGATTTGATTAGAAACAATAATCTATGCGAATCGTGTTCGATGAGTTCTGGATTTATGACGTCTTTCGAATCTTCAAGTTTGAAGATTTTCTTCGGGCGATAAAACGCGCGGAATAATATCGAAGAGCTAAGTATAAAGCAATACTTTAAGTGGGGAAATTAGCGAACACAATTTCCATGAGTTTCAAAAAAAAAAAAGGATTTACCAGGGTAAACCATTGAAATGCATTAAACTCTCAATTACGAAGGGTTGCTCGATTGAAGGAATACGACGACCAGAACGTCGTCAACCGTATCCCCCCCCCCAGCAGTAGCACCCGCCCTAGGGTGGAGTATAATCATGAAGTTCCGCGATTCTTTTTCATGGCATTCCACGGAGATCAATTAAGAGGGTCACAACATCTAATGGCGCGCCCTCAATGATTGGTTAAAACAGCTCGCTCTCTACCATTGGCTGCTGCTGGCTTGCTTAAAGGGCGAACACATCTCACCATTTCAAACTTAACTATCGGTTAGTTAGAAAAGTCACTTTTTTTTTTTTTTATTCCGAATTTTTATGACTTTCAAAAATTTGCAGTTCAACGTTAATTGATCTGATTACTAAATTAAAGAGTTACATTTGTATATTACATTGTGCAGCAAGATGAAACTTGACTTTTAATTTAAAAAACAGAAGTTTTAAAGAATAAAGATGATCTACCTTAGCGCCAAATAAATATGGGAATTCAAACAATATTCCTCAGTGATGAACAATTCTATTTATTCCTCAATAATTGATCAAGTGAATATATTTCATGTTTAATTGGACATCAGTTCAATGAAACATGAACATTCTAGATCGTATTATTGAAGACGATGTCTTACAGATTCTGGTATAACCCTCTACACATACTGGGATTTAAAATATAATCTTCGGCAATGAATTTTTTCGGTATTTTCCATAAAATCCCAAATGTATCAATTGGAAGGTGGTTTAAAGATTCCAAGGAACAAAAGAAGAGATGTGTGACCTGGCTTAGTGAGTGACGGACAGTCTGGGCGTACCTAGCCCGACGACCTTCTTCCTCTTCAAATATTGACCGTGCGATTTTCTTTTCTCCGTGGGGGCGCTGGAATGTGCGACAGGACTGACTGGTTGGCCATCGTTCCGAAGACATCGAACCAAATGTTATTCAGCAGAAACTACTGAAGATAGCTGGCCATCAAGATTATGTTGTATGATAAGCTTTTTTTAAATCGTTTTATCACTTGATCTTTGTTTTCTCTCACTCTTTTTGCGTCATCTTGAGATCACAAGTGTTTTCAATTTTATTCTTAATTTCATCGATTTCGCCCAAAAAATTCATCCATCACGTGAAAATATATATATTTTCTATCCATTGTAAAAGGATAGTTATGAACAAGATGCAAAAAGTGCTTAATAATTTGTAAGATCATTTAAATATGGTTTAATATGAAAACACTTTCTATTTGTTAAACTCCTTTTATTTTTTTCTTACTGTAGTGAGAAAAATATTAGGAAGGCCTGTCTGTGGTGAACCCTCTCAGCGGAGTATGTGTAAACACATGAAGTAACAACAAGGCAATGTCGAACAAACACCACAGATCTAGCTGCTGCTGTACAGCGGCTATTATTGCCTCACAGTGGCAACAAGGGAGGGGAAGGCAATAAAAGTTCCCCAATAACACTTGATGATGCCCACCGCCCTTTTTTATGGCGGCCCCTGTCGCAAGAAACATCACAGGTTCCGCCCAGCGGAATGACGCTGCAGCCTTTCTAATTGTCAAACAGCTCGAAACGTCACGTAAAAATATCCTATTGAAGGTAATTTGAACGGAGGATTATAAAGACTGAAGGTGATTGGCTTAGATAGCGTTGTTCTTCCGTAGAATACAGCTGAGTGTGCGGCTGGGGAGCACTAGAAATCCAATATGTAAAATGGATATATACAAATATGTAGGGGGAAAATACTAATTATCCGGTGAATAGCCGGCGTTAAGCAGTGGAATATTCCAAACAAAAGATGTGAAGTCAACTAAGCAAGTCCTGAGGAACAAGGTTTTCCAGGAATAAAATGAAGACAAAACACCCTCAGGTTGAAGCCAGAAAATTCGAGGTAAGCGAGCGACAGCCTTTATGCAAATTGAATCAGAAGGGACTGCCTCAGCAAGATTCCTGCGCGCGGCAGTTCTTAATGTCATTAGAGGAGGTCCTTCCTTATCTTGCCACCGCCATTGTTCCTTCAAGGCCATTGTCTTGAAGCCGCTACAATGTGGGTTATTACAAGTAGAAATGCGCCCCGAGAACATTGCTTTGGTCAGGATGGTGAAATGCTTTTCTCAGGGAAGGCGGAAAATGTGCCAGGTACTGGCTTTTTATTGTTCCCAGGCGTCGGTTCTACAACAGGCGACCCATATGGCCAGGATGATATATAGAATTTGGTTTTAGGCTCGTCGATCAATGATCGTAATCTTCCAGATTTACAATAAAGTATCGTGTTTATAATCTATTGTGTGATACATTGGTTTGCATATTTGTATATAATAAATCTCTATTCTCGCACATTACCATACAAAGACCACGCTAAAAATTTAAATGATTCTAAAAGAGAAATCGACAAAGACTAGCTAGAGAACTCCCACAAAACATAGTCTGGTCTCAGCTCGCGGAAATCTTCCAGTTTGTAGAGAGAATTGTACAAGCATCATATGAAAGATTTATAATCTTTTAAAATCCTCTCATTGATTCTCTTAGCCATGAAAAGGCGAAGTTTCTATTTTAAAAATCGGCAATTCTGCTCTATATAATTCTTTATTTTGACTTTTTGGAGTTGTGTTGTTGTATGGTTGCTGATATATAAATACAGATTCGAGTTATTATTAATATTTACAAAGACCTCTTTGTTGGTTATCCCAAATTTTCCATTTGGTATACAAAACAGCGATACCTTAAAATGAACACGACAAAGATTTTTACTCTAAAAAAGAAGGAGTCTCCAGAAAGATGACAAGCTTAGTAATCAATTCCATTGGAACCGGACGTTCGGCAGATAATATATTGAGAGGAACTTCCATGGAAGAAAGAGAGGCCACCAGAGGTTGACAAGAAAACAACAAGAGGTGAGTGTTTGAAAAGAAGCGCCGTCCACTTGAGCTGTCCAGGGAGGGGCGACCGTTCAAACATCGGCGCTTAACATGGCGGCGGCGGTAGTTTGAGGCGGGGTACACACTGTGTCGTCAGTACAGGAAGACATGAAGGGAGGGAGGAGGACCAATCATGTTTTAAATCATAAAACACACCAATTTGACAGGTCAACAATCTATGCCGCTCTATAAACGTTCGAGTAATTGCTACAACAATATTGTCACTCCCCCACCTTGGGAAGTAGAGTTGTCTTCATGGCTCCGTAGACCAAATCCAGTTTCCATTCAAACACCTAGCTTTATTGGCAGAATAGAATAATGGAGAAAGGCACAACAACGAATGAATTCTTCTTACCTAACAACAACACATGATATCCCAAAATAATTTCTATCTCAATAATTTTTATCATATTTGATAATTTTATTAATTAAATGATACTTTTTTTTTTTTGTAACTTTATAAAATGAAATTATAGATATGTGTGACAATATGGATAAAATTGGATCAGAGCAGTAAATCAAAAGTTATTAAAGGAGATAAATAAATAACCATGCTACGGGAGGAATGTCAGTTTACATCAAGTCATCGTCAAGTGTTTTGGTCCTTGGAGACTATAATAGGGATATGTTCCAATGTAACTTAGGAACAGATAAGGAGACCAGTAAACAAATTTGTACGCTAATCAATCTATCAATTTATATTTAAAACATTTTTGTCAAAATGGTTGAATCACAATTGAATTTACAATAATTGAGTATAATATCATATTTGTGTTCGCTTTACATTACAAAAAAGTCCGAACCTAACAAGATTTTACATTTTGCTATCAGATCGAATGGCAAAAAGGCCCTGAACGTTACAGGAAAATTCATACTTCACAATCCGATTGAATAGTTCGAATATTCTTTCAGGATGTAGGAATGGAGCGGGTGAGACAATGCTCACCAGTAGCAAACAAATTACCTAGATACCGATCGTGACCATGCCAGAGAGACGACAGTGGAGAATGTCGCCGCCACTGGGAGGACCTACGAGAGGAGGAAGCAGCGGGGGGGATTAAAAAAAACGCCATCAGAAAGGATTGGAAGCAGACGGCAGCGGCGTGACTGACCATCCCGGAAGTGACCCCTGCCAATATCTTCGGCGGTGGCTCCCACAACAGGTGCTCGTGCAATTTACATAACTGCTTTGTAATCTTTAGTTTTCAGCGATTTGGGGTCAAATTGATATTTATTGGTACTTCCTCTTCTTTCTTGTTGCTAGTGTTCCATCGACATTTATGTCTAACATAGCTGCTACTCTGTCATTTCATTCAACTATATTTGTATATCAACCCTTTGTACATATTGTGTTGATATTTTTTCTCTTTTTATCTAACTAAAACTTACAAATAATTCTTGTACATATTTCAATTGTGTTGATATTTTTTCTCTTTTTATCTAACTAAAACTTACATACTAATTCTTGTACATATTTCAAATATCTTTCTTTCTTTCCTCTTTCGATGTTTAGTTTACCTTTGTAGTGCAAATATCCCTAGGGGGACATAGCGCTCAAAGTCAAAATAAAATAAACTAATAGCTACTGTAGCTGGTTTTTAATACTTCATATTTACAATATATTAAAATCAATTTTTATTACATTTACTAGCGGATGTACCCGGCTTCGCCCAGGTTTTTCTCGAGGGAATGTTTGTAGTCTATTAATATGAAAATATACTACACCTAAAAACTATCAGAGAAAAGAGAAACCACGGAAGGTGAACAGAAAAATGCTTACAATGGATGTTATGTTTACGATATCAAGTTAAATAAAAACAAAGATAAAATTTGCATATGTTGGTCACTATAAATTTGTATATTTGTTAGGCGAAATTAGAAACATGATAAAACAATTGGGTATTTAAAAACAAATGTAGAAATAAAAGTTGAAGTATAATAAACAATGTTAAAGATTAGTTTTAATTATTAATCAAGATTGTGTGTGAATATGTGAGAAAGATGTAATATCGTTGTTGTTTTCTTGGCCGACTGTTTTACATATGGTGTTATCTTAAAATTGCTTGTTTTGAATATTTTTTAGATTGAGATTATTAGCTAGTATGTAAAAAAATTAACTCTGTTGAAATTTAATTTTGTATTTATATATAAATAAAATTAACTCTGTTGATTTTTTTTTTTTGTATTTAATCGATAACAGCGAAGTTACGCATGTTAATGTTAGGAAATATATTTTGATGTTAAGCAAAACCTGCTCCATCTCGTTTTACATAAATGTTGAAAATTTGGTTGAAATTGATGCATTGTAACGAAAGTTTTTAGTGATGTCCACTTATGAAATTTCCATTTTATTAATATAGATTAATCAACCATGCGCGATATTGAAATATTTGCGTCTATTACAGAGGAAACAAACAAATTAGAACTTAGAATTAAATATTTATAAATTTATATGTGTTAATCGACAGAGTTTATAAAATTTATATACAAGTGGCTGATGTAAGAGAATTAAATAATTTAGATCAGAGAACAATCGATGTCTCACTTCTGTAAAGTTCAGACAGTCATAGATAAGGTGAAGAGCAGTTTGTTCAGCTTCTCCGCAGGAATAATTTGGTATTTATGATAGACCTCTTTTATGTATTTCTGGAATTTTCAGTGTGATGTGACTATTTCGGTTAACATTATATAGCGTTTGTCTTTATCCACTCTATCCCAATATATATATATATATATATATATATATATGATATATAAAGAGTTAAAAATTCACTATCTAATGTAGAGCGACAACTTTTTACTTTTGTAAACAGCCACCCAAATCGAATATTGCAAACAGCTATATGTAAATAGTTTAACCTATATGATAAAGAGAAGATGAAAGCTCTACTCTTTAGGCTATAAGGAAAAGAAAAGTTGCCAAAAACAAGTTAACATTTGTTAGATACAGGAAGAACTAGATCCCTTCAGACGAAAAAAAAAAATCGAGCAGAAGGTTGGAATTTGTAATCAGACGACAAAATCCCTGGATGGAATATTCTGCTTGCAGACGATACCTCAGTGTCAGGCGTTCGCAAAGTATTATTTTTGTTTGTTATATCTAACAACAATGGGCAATCATCATTTTTTAGATAATATGAGCGAATATTTTTAATAACCAATATGAATATTTTAGGTATATGAGCGAATATTTTTAATAACCAATATAAATTTTATATTTTTATGTAGTTAGTATTTTTAATTGGGTTAGGAAACAGGTTTTTTTTTTTCTCTCTTTTCATCTAAAAGTTTTAACTTTAAAAATAACTGGTTATAAAAATATGTACCTTAAAAACTAATATTAGCATCTATACGCTAATATAACAAGATTAAGTATTTGATATCACATTGTTTTTTAGTGATGTTAAGATTTTAATTTTAAAGTTGGTAAAAATAAGACTTTTTTAAAAGTTGCTCATCCTATTTATGCGCTGTGAATTAAAATTTTAAAACATATTCACGCTGATCATTTTTATAGGTAATATATTAGGGCTGTATTGTTTAAAATAAACATTTTTTTAATTTCATAATTATGGGTTTTTTAAACGTGTCTGATGCGATTGTAAAAACCACAGAGTTGTGTTCGCTGTACTTTAATTCATTATAACCCAAGTTATTCTGTGAATTAAGTTTTTTTAAGACTCAAAATGTGACCACTACGTATATACATTATCATAACACTTCAGAAACCATTTTAAATTACTATCCTTTATGAATCTTTAAGAAATATTTCTTTAAAAAAAAAGTCTAAGAGAATATTTAGGACTTCAATTAAGTTAATTTATTCATTATAGAGGATGTATGTGGATAGATGTTTATATTCTTATAGGATAAAAAGAAATATGAAGAGGAGAAAAGGTCACTTTTATTTGCAAGTACATAGAGTAAAAACACGATCTTATGGGCGTTAAAGAAGTGCTGATCTAAATTGTATATAAAAGGTTGGAATCGTGCCCAGCACCAAACAAAATGTTATAAAAATGTTTCATGTAAATTTAGGACAAGTTGCTTTCCTCGCTAAATGAAGTTTTTAAAAAGTTAATTAAATGTTTTCCTTGCGCGCGCATAGTTTCATTTTTTGATGAGAAGCCATTTTATAATTTTTGTGCGGAGGTCTTAAAGAAAAAAGAAAACCATTTTTAGCAAATTTTCTGGGGCAACCGAAATTTTTTCCTATGAAAGAAGGATTTTTACCAAAAGAGATTCCAGAAGAAAAAAAAAAAGGTTTATATTTCAACAGCCGATCTATTTGTGTCAGAGTGATTGACAGTTGTCATCACGTTAATGTCAGCGTTGCGCCCCCTCTCATCTCTTTTTGTCTCGGAAATTCCTCTCTTTTTAGATGCATCCTTGTAGCAGACAAATTGCTTCTTTAAAACATTCTTTTTGTATCAGTAAGTTTGCTTCTGTGCATTTATAACAATGTTTGTAAAATATTTATTTGAAGTAATTTATATAATTTTGAGAAAAAGAAATTTTATATGGATTTCGGGATTGATTTATATTTTATAATACCATGTAGAAGACTTTAGTGAAAGTCTTAACTTTCAGCCTAACTCTCTCTTGAACCAAATATTTAAAATGATAAGTTTAAAATTTGGAGTTAACAAAGAAATTAGTAGATATAAGAACGGTATCGAAAGAAGACCCAACTTGCCCCCACTGCCAAGATGAAGACCAAACCGTAGACCACCTCCTCTTCACTTGCCCAACCTTCCAATACCAAAGATCCCAGAAAGCCACTCTCCTAGGTATCACCAACATATGTCCAGCATCCCTAGAAAATCTCCCAAGAAAGAAATCTGCCTGGCGACACCTCATTAATTGGACTTCCACTGGCATTGTATATAAATCCAAGAAGACTTAGGTCAGAAGGACATCCCGGGTAGTTGGCGACTTCTGTACGCTCCAGGAACCTGGGTTACTTAAATAATAATAGATATAAGAATACAGATCCACGAGAATTTTCAATACAAAGTGCAGGTTGAGTATTAAAATAATACAACAGATTTCTGAAGATGAGTTTATGAATTTTTCAATAACAATGGAAGTTATCAGCCGTTTATGGATGTTATTCAATAATGATTTTACAAATAGGTGGAAAAGGAAGAAGCTATTATAAGCTAGCTATTTAGTTAACATGAATTTTATCAAAAAAATTGAAGAGGTAAAAATCTTATAAAATTTCAGACTACACATCAGAGATATCAATAGAAATGAATCCTAACGGCAAAATGTGTGAAATATAAAAATCCAGACGTTAAACAGAGGCTATAGGAATTACTTGGATGGCAGAAAAATAATTTAGCAAATATGAAGAGATGAGATATCAGGGAAAGAAAATATTAAAAACAAATTTGAATAGGAATTGATTGTTTGATTTTTCCCATTTATCTCATAAAGAAAATTGCCTTCAGTATACATCCGAGTTTTATTATCTTGTAACAGGTATTTAGAATTGGCCATTGATTGGCCATACAAGTAAGGAGGATACATGAAAATTTTGTCAGGACATTTGAAAACAGAAAAGTATGTAAATAAGGAGCCAACAAGTGATTGGCGGGAAATACCAGAAAGTAATCGCAGACGAAGTTTTAAAAGGCGGGAAGGAGGTAATAAGGATGTTGCAAGTCATCAGGGATTTCCTCCCCATGTGATATCTAAGTGTTGGTTGCCGCATGACTTACGTCTTAGTCGTTGGTTTGTATATGTAAATAGTATCGCGTGTTTGAATACTATTTGGCTGTGAGGCTGCGTTAATCAAAATATGCAAATTGCTGAAATGTGCAGTATGTATGGACAATTGAAGAATGGGAAGAGATGAGGTGAGGGATGATTAACTACCAGAATATCCATCAATAGAGAATAACTTGAAACTAACGCAAACACCTGATTAAACAAACCAACAAGATTTGTATTGGTTAAAAGGGAAAATGTGTGATATTTTAAAAGTTTTGGTTGGTTGAAAGAGGTTGTAACGTTTGGTGTTATCTACTAACCACGAGATTGGGAATTACTGCAATGCTTTGTGGCAAGAAATCACGTGCGGGATAGAAATCCAGTCATAGGTGACAAACCACACTCTGACGACTGTCTAAAAATGTATAATCTTATATTGAAGAAGGAATCAACGTTTTCGGCGAAGAGTTTATTTTATTTGTGCTGTATAATCGGCAAGCTTTCGGACTATGACGTACATCGATAGACTTCAGATGGTTTTTGCCTTTCCCTGCATTTTTGGCAGTCATTTAAAAATAAAGGCCTGTCGAAGGACGTCACAGTCCGAAAGCTTGCCGATTATACAGCACAAATAAAAGAAACACGTCGACGTTAACTTTGGTTCCTTCTTCAAGATGATGTCTGGGGATTCCTTCTCTTGTAATGATCTTATATGCATATATGTTCCATGAACCATCATTCAATGAACAACCACCACCCTGATCACCAAAAACTAACATCCTCCTATGAGAAAGAATACCAGTTATCCATGTTCTAAGCAGAATTTCATGGCAGGTTCTTAAGTAATGCCATTGCTATATACCTCGTTTTTCGGTTGAAGAATCAACGGTGTGTGGAAGGCCTCAAAACTATGTACTATAAACAAAAGACAATTCGCTAAGGGAAGAGTCTCTCTTGATATATAACGGCAATACAAGCTTTCGAGTTCAACACGCCCTTCGAAAGGTATAACTACGATACTGAAACGGTAGAGATTTATTAGCGTAACCTATCGAAGGGCTGATGAGCCTAAAGCTTGTATTGGCCGTTATATATATACCCTCAGATAGTTTGTTTATAATTTTGCCGAAGGGATTATAGTATTAACTATGTAATTTGGTCCACTATCTATTCCATTGCCCATTCCTACATGAAAAGAGACTGGAAATTCGCGAAATTTCGGAGCTAGCTCACTACAATGAACAACATGTATATAAAATCTTTAATGCTCTCCTGCTGGATAAAGCATTTGTTTATAAATATTTTAAATTTTTCAAGGCGATTGATAAAATGAGAGAAGAGGTGCTCAACTCCACAGACAACGGCTGATTGCTCCCCCTCCCCTCTGGATTGCTTTTCCTCCTCACTCATGTACATATATAACCTTCAGGGGAATCCCCTTGTAAGACAATAGTGTCTTAATAAAGGTTTTTTTGTTGTTTTTGTTGTTGTATTAACTATGTACTATATGTAAATATATGTTGGAATGATCATAGGAAGGACCAATAAACGATCAATACATGTTCGAACAAACTTTCAAAATCACACTTTCTACAGGGGTTTGAGAGTGCTTGAAGATAAAAAATAAAGTAAAAACTTTTTTTTTTCGTCTTTTTGTCTTCTTTGGACTTTACACGTGAATCTAGGTATGAGATTAATTGTCTTAGTCTTTGTGTTAATGCATATCTACATTATTGTTATAATTATTGAATGTGAATAAATTTTGCTTCTTCACTCTTTGCAGACTCTTAGAGGCAAATCCATATCTGGCTTGAATATGGAATAGTACTAGAATATACATTCTGTATGTATTCAGTAATTCGAGAGAAAAAAATGCAAATTTTAATAAAAACTGCTCCCTACGAAAAAGTTTTATATTAGCTTCTAATCAATAAGATTTTGTGTGTGAATAAAAAAAATTCCCATTAATTTATAGATATTTTTTAATGGAAACAAAAGAGGTCTCCAAAATTTTAATTTTAAAGAGGCCAAATAAAAAAAAAAACTATCCACTCCATTTTAGTCAATTGATTTTGGATACAGAGCCCAGTAGCAGGTTTAATAAGGCTAGTTGGGGAGAAAGAGGGGGAAAACGAAGAAGAAAAAAGATAATAGTTGGCTGGATTAATTTTGCAACCAGGAGCTTTTAAAGATAAACATTGAGAAGGCTGCGGGTTGAGGGGGAAGAAAGGGTAAGATGGAAATTTGATTTTGAGTATTTTTATTCATGCAAGGAATGATGTATTATGGTTTTTTTTTTCTTATATGTTTTCATTATTTTCCTATACGTCATCCTTTTAAGAAAAGGAAGTTTTAGAAAGGTTGAATGTAGGGAGGGTTAGACTTGACTTTAAAGTCATTTTTATTTTCCATTTCGATTATTTTTCGTCAACTCGCTGAGATATAAAAGTGGGTTGGTTGAAAAATGAAGATTTAAATGACAGGGAGCATATGGCCATCAATGTACATTTGTAAATTTGGCGTCTTATGTTCCAATAGACATTCCTCTTGCTTCATACGTGACGTAGCTCAGCTTTGTCGAGGAACTTCCCAACTGACCAACCAATGTTTGACCAGAGTAGTAATGCAGAATTCATCAATGGTGTTGAGCAGAGGTTATGATAATCATGGTGTTGGGTAGAAGTTTACTACTGCCTCTACTGTAAGTTAAGTCTACACTTGCCGAAAGTGGCATGGTTGGTTACAAGTCGATGTTATTTAAGAATTTATCATCATAACAGAAGTTTAAAATATCTCTCATATTCAAATAAAAACGGAACAACTTGGATCGGAAAATAAACTGCGGTTTTTAATGCAAGATATTTCGAAGAACGTTTTTGTTCCATTCAGATCGTCAAAATACCATTCACTAAAACTTTTTATTTTTACGTTTATTTTTCTATCCAAGAGATGTGCCATTTTTATTTGAATTTTGAATCTTATGGATTGCGATTAGAAAGATGTCTCTTATAGGAAACAGATTTGATCAAAGAAACTCAAAATTGAAATTTCGAGATTATTTCAGAGTAATTTATGTCAATAGATAGGTCATTCAAGCGAGGTAGCGTATATCAAGGGTGTTCTACTTTGGACAATACTAATAAAATACTTCTTTAATGTCCTATTTTATAGAGAATGTTTTTCATAGTCTCCTGATAGTGTTTGGATTTATTACCTAACCGGATGGCTCCAAGGTTTTGCCTCTCCCCGAGTGTAGATAGAATCACGGTACGATTAGCCGGCCAAATAGACAAGTTGTGTTCAAGAATTCCAGGTTTTATACTTTCAAACGTCATACGTAAATAGGAGTAACTAACTTTTTCCATAGGACGAAATTCTCCCTTTGCGCGACTAGAAGCGCCGTTTCTCCTAAAAAAAAATTGTTTAAACCATTCGACGGGAGGTTCTGTGATAAAAGAAGAACCATATTAATAGCTATAATTTCCTGGGAAATCTCTTAAAGATTTCTTAAAAAATACATGGCCCACCTGTGCTGTGTGAGAGCCTAAATTGTCTTGTTCCATATGTAAATACCTGTTTTCTTTCCTCTTTTCGCTCTCCACTTCTCCCATCCATATTTCCAAAAAAATTTTTTTTCTTTTTTTGATTTTTTATTCTTCTTATTTTTTATTCTTTCTTATAATCTGTATATATTTACCAAATGTATATAATCTTTCTCTATTTTTTTATTTCCCACTTTCATAGGTTTCTCCGTTTTGTAACCCCAAGGAGAATCCTCTGTAAGACCTGTGTGTCTTAATAAAGGCTTTTGTGTGTGTGTGTGTGTGTGTATTAATAGCTATAAACTATACTAGATATACTAGCCATGTAGTACCAATTAGGAATCTACGTAGGGGAACTAAGGAATGTATTAAAGTCCTGACCTGGAGGAAATGTACAAGACAAAGGCGTGTAAGCCAGTAGCTGGGATTCATCATCATCAAACAATGATGATAGAGCTAGTTCCCCAGGAGATAAGATGCCATTGAAGCCAGCAAGCTATAGCAGGGCAGATATTAAAAAAAAAAAAAGATTCAGAAGATGAGCTCTTAGGATGTCAGACGAACAATGGGTGACCGTTAGCGCGTGCGTGCGCCCTTCTGATGAATAGAAGGGGGGGGGGGACATCCGGGCCCTGGAGGGTTGGTTCCCAGGTCTGTGTCGAGCCAGCCGGACAAAGGACTTTATCGGCGCCTTCGAAACAAAAGACATTTGGGTTCCGTAGCCATTACACTTAGCCTACTTCTAGGCCGAGGGGAATTAGGCTGGTTATCAGATCTTATTTTACATAGGGTGCCATTGCTTATCTTGGGTTGTAAAAGCTGCTGGTTGAACAGGTTGCATTGGGCAATACCATCGTTTTCTGGGAGTAGCGGCAGGTAGGTATCTCGGCCTACTGGCAGGCAGGCAATCAAGGACGAAGTCCTATTTATTACTTCACTTACTTTTGATTTATGAAGAGCCATCTTTCCTCCATATTGCCAAATATCGAGTGGAGGAAACACCGACCGATGGCCTTGAGAAGACGGCGAGCGTCTCTTGACATCATCAACATTCAGGGAGAATGAGGAAAATACCGCTGAACATCGCCGATTACCTTATCATCATCATTTTTATCTTCTGCCCGTTGTTTTTTTGTTACGATCCTTTCTTTCCAACTGAGATTATCTGTCTTATATGATCAGTCTCTCTTTCTCTTCTTTAGGGTCGATTAAGAAAACCTATCGCTAAAAAGTTACAAATATTTGACACTGACGGGGTAGAGATGGGGACAATCCAATTAACCGGAAAAGAGGGACGAAGTAAGAAACTTGCCTGGAGTTTTCCTGGATTACTGGGAGCTGACAATTAAGCGCTCAGCTTCCAAAGAAGGCTTTAATCTCCCCCAATTGGGCTAATTAATGAGATGGCCCCCTTCAATTAATCAAGCCATCGACCAAGATATCCTTAAAATGTGGGAGCTACATTTGCATAAACCAACCAAAATTAATGAAGCTCTATTGGATTTAGCGCTTGTTCTCTTTGTTGTACCATTGGAATGGAAGTAGCTGTCTGACTACCACTTCTGGAACAACGGCCATTCTACACGGGTTTTTCAAGAAGAAACCGAAGACAGAATGGAAGCTTGAGATGAATGGTACCTTTTATCAATGTACTTCGTGAAAAAAACTAGGGATTTTTTAAAGAATAACATCTATTATTTTGGAACATCAAAAGGAATTATCAATCAAAAATCCAAAGACAATATTACAACACGCGATATACAAAATGGTTAGTTTGGAGTTAGTTTACCTCGAATGCCTGAAGTGGACTTAGGCTCTACGACAAAGTACTTGGGTTGCGTCAAATTTCCAATAGAACCAAGGAATTCTGAAACAAAAAAAAAAGATCCAAATGGAATGTCAATAATCCACTACAAGCCATAAAACAACAATGTTCACTGAAAAGAACGGAAAAGGTAATTCACACAAGTCTCTGTAATCCGTCTCAAGTGGTTTGAAGAGAAGGAAGATTAACCAAAAAAAAAAAAAAAGATCAAAAGAACAGAAGGGGAGCCAAGGGAACACCACCAGTGAGTTGGAAAATATACAAATTTTAATAAAACGCTGTGGGGAGTGAAGTGAACAAAGCCTAGCAAATAAATCTCGAGGGGAGAGGTGCACTATAGCGGCTGGAGAGGCAGTTGTTGCTCGGCAACGTCGCGACATTGATCCAACAGGTTAGCTGGGAAAGGATGGTGCGTGGGGGAGGAGGGACCTGAAA
>CP092865.1:164414841-164471513 GCA_030710605.1 Cordylochernes scorpioides | reverse complement strand
CCTCTGTGGAACTTCATTATAAAATCACCTTATAATTCCAAGTTTTAAGTCCCAATTGTTTCACAACCATGGTTATACCAACATGAAACCTTGGTCCAGACTGATGCTATTATAGCGAGGTTCAACTAATTTAAATAAATAGCACATTTTTATATAATTGTCTGGGGAAGAATTATAAAACTTGAAAACTTACTAATGAAAAAAAAAAAAAAAACATACTACTGTAGCTTAAATGACACACATTTCTGAAGGTCTAGTTAATTGTTGTTAGATATGCATACCTTTCATAAAGCCTTATAATATTTTTATTAAACACTTTTGTTAGTAAAAGACATAAGGTAATAACACCAAATCCAAATAAATAAATAGTACAGTAAAACCTCCCTGTAAAGGACACCTAATTACAGAGCCAAAGTGTCCTTTAGGGAGAGGTGTCCTCTTACCGGAGAGTTGCTAAATTGTATAAATGGTAATTTTGCAAATTAAAACTGTCCTTTGTAGAGAGGTGTCCTCTAGCGTGAGTGTCCTCTCATGGAGGTTCTACTGTATGTGATGTTTTGTTAACAGCGTTTTTCTGATGATAATGCTGTTACAGATATGTCACACACTATTTATTTGGTCTTATTACCTTGTGTCTTTAATCTATAATTCAAATTGTACATATTTATTTGATTCTAGGAAAAAAAAAGACCCTTCATTTACTTATTCACAAGCTATTTAAACAATACAGAGCGTGACATTTGTTTACAAAATGGTATCTCAGCTCCTGTATATATTTTCCTAAGTATGAGATGGTCATCAGATTTTGGCATGCTGAGAAGGTGAAACCTGCTTAAATTCACAATAGAATGAAGCAGGTTTATCAATCTATTGATAATAACAATTAGGTCGATGTAAAATTCATCCACCCATTCAGAATGCGCAGAGGGCGCGTATGCTGATGATATTCTCCTGCTAAGATTGGCAGTTCGAGAAAGCCAAGACCATCTTTGACAAATTCCGGCATGTGTCAGGAGTAAATGTGAGTAAGAGTAAGGGACTGTGATGTGGTGCCTGGAGGGACCGACTCTCCGCTGGGCATCTCGTGGTCCCCATCTTCCATCAGTGCTGGGCTGTGAAATTTCATCAAACCAAGGAACATCGGTCCAGGAAAATCACCTGCTGGGCATGCTGGGTACGTCCGTGGCTTCTCCCTGGTTGGGCGAGCGAGAGTGCCAACTCACTTGTATTGGCAGCAGTGCTCCACCATATGCATGGCTACCTGCCCGGTGATTTTACTATCGCCAAATTACCAATATGTGTGTACTTATCTAGAGGAGACATTCTTAAATGTGGATGGAACTTTGTAAATTGAGATATGATCTCCAGTTGAACAATTACACCATTCCTGCCTGGAGCTGTTCACTAAACATCACATATATTACACACACAGGATCCCTATAGGACAGGGGTCGGCAACCTTTTGAGTCGGAAGAGTCAAAAATTACAATTTACAAAATTTCAAAGCTTTTAAAGAGCCACAAATTTTTTCCTTGCCAAGAATAACTAGTGCTCGCATAAATAAAGTATTTTGAACAAAGTATATGGAACTAAAGAGCCGCAGCTTGACATCCAAAGAGCTTAATGTGACTCGTGAGTTGCAGGTTGCCAACCCCTGCTATAGGAGATTGTTCATAAAGTGGATTGGGGTTCAATAAGGTTTGCTTAATGGGAGTTATCTGAATATGGATTAGAAAATGGATTATAAAACAGGTATTAATATTAAAAAGACTTAGAAAGAGAAAAAAAGAAGCTTTTTGAGAGTATCCACAGGCAAGTTTACCTGGGTTAATCATTCTCAGTCTCTCTGTGTGAAAACAAACAAGCAATGATGGAATGGCACCAGTCTGCTTTACCCAGACTGAAGCAACCAAGAGAGCAACTGTTCAGCAGGCAAGGTAATGGTAACTCCATTTTGTGTTCAAAATGGGGTATTTCTTGAGGATCATACTAAATGAAGGACCAAAATGTAGAGTTATATTCTTGCTTGTTGAAAAATTCTTTGAATCCAAAAATAGATCTAAAAGGGTTGTTGTCCAAAAGAGTAATGTTTCTCCATGATAATGCTCTCCCCCATAAGTCTCAGAAGAATGTCCCAACTGTCCAGAGCAGTATCATTACTCCCACCAAGTGTGATGTTTGTTATCTCAATACATTTATCCTCTCTATCAAATTAAGGTAAAAACATCAGGTGTGTCCGGGGATAACCTTCATTGTTTAAATATTTATCTTGTTCTCCTGTAGATGGGCTTTCAGGCTGGAAAACTAGCGAGTCACATATAAAAGGTGTATTTAAAAAACTTATCTTGGTTGTTTTCACTTCAATTATTATTTTATTTTGATTTCTCTTTATTTTGAGAGATCAAAGGATACTAGAAAGTAAAGCAATGTTATTAAAAAAATCATGGAAGCAGCACCCATAACTACTTAAACATTCTCAAGACATTTTTCTCTAGGGGAATCTCCATGCACTCCCTGAAAAATATCCAATGGATAGAGATATGTAGGGGGGAATAATTAGAAAGATAATCAAGTTATTTGAATTTTAAACATAAGGTAATAAGAACCAAATCCAAATAAATAGTGTGTGACATTTTGGTAACAATGCTGTTACCATCATAAGACAAAAGTACTGACTGTAATACTGTAAGTACTACAAGTATACAAGTGTAAGTACTGTTCAGTACTTTTGTCTGTTGGTAACAATGCTGTTACTGAAATATAACATAAAATTTATTTGGTCTTGTTACCTTATGTTTCTAATCTATAATCCAAATGATATCTTCTCAAGTTATCTGAATTTGTTCTTAAATATGTGGGGAACTCATAAAGATGAGGTGGTGGTGCAAGTCATATTCTCAAAGTGATCACAAAAATAAATAGTTGTATTTATTTATCTAGGACTATGCATTTCTGTTGACTTTGACTTTTGAAAGAAACTGATTCCAAGAAGATTAATCAAACATTATTGATTTACAAGAGAGAGAACAAAATATAACTTATAACATAGTAAAATGAGAGAAACTTATCTTCTTACGGTTAGCGCCTATTTACTTGTGATCTTACATACATATTCTGTAGGAACAATTAATTAATTAAACTTAAAATATATATACAACAAAAATTTCATGCTGGTAACATGTGGTAGTTGATATAGTCTTAGCGCTTGTTCCCAACTAATATGGCCTCTACTCTGGCTGGATACCATAAGTAGCCTTGAAGGACAAGATTCCTGGTGACCACCCAGGATACCACTGTACAAACCTTCAATTACCATATTCCCAATTATCAATAAATCATGGCAATACATCCAGATGGCACAAGAACCTACAGGACATGCAACAATTGTCCTGGTTTGGAACTAACACCTACCCACATATTCTCATGTCCAGTAATGGCTGCAGCCTTACAGAAAATTGACATGGACCCAGAACAGTAGCTTTACACACCCAAGATGAGGACAGTGTGACTGCTGTGATAGAGATACATCTGAGGCTCTTCATTGGACACGACAACAACAACAGAAAATTGACATGGACCCAGAACAGCAGCTTTATACACCCAAGATGAGGACATTGTGACTGCTGTGATAAAGATACATGGAGACATCTGAGGCTCTTCATTGGACATGACAACAACAACAGAAAATTGACATGGACCCAGAACAGCAGCTTTACACACCCAAGATGAGGACAGTGCGACTGCTGTGATAGAGATACATGGATACATCTGAGGCTCTTTATTGGACACGACAACAACAGAAAATTGACATGGACCCAGAACAGTAGCTTTACACACCCAAGATGAGGACAGTGCGACTGATGTGATAATGATGCAGGAAACATCTGAGGCTCTTTATTGGACACGACAACAACAGAAAATTGACATGGACCCAGAACAGCAGCTTTACACACCCAAGATGAGGACAGTGTGACTGCTGTGATAGAGATACATGGATACATCTGAGGATCTTCATTGGACACGACAGCAACAACAGAAAATTGACATGGACCCAGAACAGTAGCTTTACACACCCAAGATGAGGACAGTGCGACTGCTGTGATAGAGATACATGAATACATCTGAGGCTCTTCATTGGACACGAAAACAACAACAGAAAATTGACATGCACCCAGAACAGTAGCTTTACACACCCAAGATGAGGACAGTGCGACTGCTGTGATAAAGATGCATGGAGACATCTGAGGCTCTTCATTGGACACGACACAACAATGATTCTTATTTAACTTCTTTTCAGAGCTGCAGCAGAATTGTTTTCATTTAAATGACCCTTAGACATGCACAAGAACACAATGATAAAATAATTCTTGAAAAAGTTATCAAAATAAGAGATTTGGAAAAAAGGTAGAGAGCGCCAGGACATATTTAGATAATTCCCATTCAATATAATAAGGCTAAAGAAGTAAACAGGGTGGCTACTCTTTTTGTGTTGATTTCTTGCTTCCCTCTTCCTTATTTATTTATTTTTTTTCTTTTCTTATTTTTTCTTTTTCTTTTTACTCTGTATATATCGTTATTTCCTTTGTCTCACTGCTTTGTTCTTATGCATACCTCTGGTGAATCCTGTATAGGGTCAGTGACCCTAAATAAAGGCTTTTTTGTTGTTGTTGTTGTTGTAAACAGGGTGATGTTTTGGTACTAGCATTACTCTTATCAAAGTGGTGACAATACTGTTAAATAAACATTTGTTCTGAATATTCTTCATTTGTTTCAGACATCCAAATTGTGCTATCTATTGTTTTTAGATACAGTAGAATCTCCCTTTAGCTGACACTCTGCTAGTGGACACTTCTCTACAAAGAACAGTTTTCATTTGCAAAATTACCATTTTTACAATTTAGCAATAAAGCTCGAAGAGCATGAACTCATGTAATTTATGTAATCTTTACACAAGGGGTTAAGAAACAACAACAACACAAGACACTTTGGCTCTGCAATTAGGTGTTGTCCTTTATATGGAGGTAGTTTTACTGTACTAAAGTAAATCAACTTGGAGTGATTTAAAGGGCAGTGTGAAACTATATAATTCATTGTTGTCTCTGCCAAGGAGATAGTGGGAGGTATATTTGTTCGTGGACTGGGGCCAACTCAGATACAGATTTAGTAGATTTCACAACAAAACACGGCTCCCTCTCTTACATGACAATCCCCAGCCACCAGGCTGTCCTCAAGGTCTTAAAACTTCGTTATAGCAGCCTCTTTTATAAGAGAAACTTGGTTATAAATCACTAAGTTCCAATTATTTTAACCATGGTTATAATAACATGTTCTCAAATGTTGCTATAGAGGGGTTTGAATGTACTATACAACAGGCTCCCGTTACTCCAGGAGCCCTATGCTCAAGTGTACACACATTAACCCACATGTCCAATAATTTTTTTTCCCTTTTGACTTCCCAAAAATATATTTACAATCCAACCTTTCAATAACAACATCACAAAGAACCAAGATTTTAAATTGTTACAAGCATGTTGATATTATAACCATGGTTACAAGAATCGGAACTTAAAACTTGGCATACTTTAAAATTAGGATGTTATAATCAAGCTGCTGCTAGAACAAGGTTGCACCGTAACAAGACCACAAATCCAAATAAATTATATGTGACTAGCCGAATGACCCGGGCAACGCCCGTGTTTTACCCGATTGAATGTTTTGATTCAAATACTATTTGTTACAATTATAAATTGGCGCCTTATATAAATAAACGGTGACAGAGATGACTGATGAAGAATGACGCTCGTAACTGTATATAGAATGTTTTGGTACTTACTGAGAAAGGCCATGTGGTCTCAAACCCTATGATTGGAATTTGTACCTCCCAGTGTGAGTACAACTCTGGTAGAGAGCAGGCAACATCCTAATTAGATGGCTAACACAAGAGGGGCTGAATGAAGGCCAGGAAACACTTTCCACTTCATTCCTTTGATGAAGGGCACTCTTTAGTCCTTGGTGGTAGAAATTATTTTGGCCAATGGCATAGATAGAAGAAGGCACTAGCATACCACTTCTGTATCAAGCATTTCTAAGAAAACTTCATTCTTTTATTTATTTTAATACTTTTAGATTATTTTTTTTATAACCCACAATGAAAATAAACATTTTATATTCATGTAAAAACATTCAAAAAAATTAAAATAATGCAGAAAATAAAACTAGAGACAATTTGAACAATAAACTTTCTAATGAGTTTGAAACACTATTGTACTTTCAGCCCTACAAGAAAGTACTGTTATGACGAGGAAGTGATATCACCATAGTGGCAAGCAGTGTCACCACCACGTGTGTTCCCCACTAAGAATAGTTGAGGGGGGTGGACGGGAGTCAACAAGAAAGAAGCCCATCTTCTTCTTCTCTTCTTATCTCCACTCAATCATATTAGGGTATCAAGCTTGTAAAGCTTGAGACTTTTGATGGTGTCTGCTGGGGATGAGTAGAGTTCATCAATGGATGAGCCAATACAGTCAATAATGTGTTTTGGGGTTGCAGGTTGACACTTAGTACATAGTGGGAAAACCTTGCAATCATTCTGGAAAATCATTGTCCGTAGACGACCAGACTTAAATCTGGAAATCAGACTGTTGTTCTCTTGGGAGGACAAAACCGATGCTTGTCCCTCCTGCTCTGTATGTGCAGCAGTAGATAGAAGCCCATCTGGTGGCCAGGAGTGAAGTCATCCTCCCTGTTGTTGACTGTTGGATGATGTTCCCTGTATGTTACTTGCCTTGTTCTCCATGAATACACGAAGATAAATAAAGAGCAGTCGGACAGAGATCCATACTGATCCCACATGCTCATTTGGTTATCCTCGACATGGCAGCGGTGGAGAAACAGTATTTTTGGCCTGGATGATATCATGGTGGCACCACAGAGTCAAGTTAGAGAGTTTAAATGTCAGAAATAAAACATCCTCATGTAATGGCAGCCTCACCATAAGGAGATCAGACATAATGGATGCCACATGCTCAGTGCAATTCCAGACAACTCTCTTATTACTTTGTGTTTATGATCTACAATCCAAATTGTACCTAATCATTTGAAATACATATCATTTTGATTTTTAATATAATAAACCATAGGTATTAAGTTTAGAAAAAGAGAATTAGTTTTGATTAAAGATATCAAACAGGAAACAAAAATAAGTAAACCAAATTCCAAAAGATAGGCAAAGCATGGTTTGTGCAAGGGCTAGTTTGAATTTTGTTTTTTTGCACTCCCACAAATGCAAAAAATAGCATAGTGGATCATCATAACAGCCTCCTTTATAACAGCAACTTGATTATAATATCATAATTGTAAAGTCCAAATTGATTTAAAAAGTAGTTATAACAACAACACAAAGAGAGAGAGACAGGGCTCTGGCACATTTGTAAGTGCAAAGTCAAACTGCTTTTCACATGTGTAGACCTGTGGGTGCACTTACAGTAAAAGCAGTCACCTACTTCTACCCACCATGATTATCTTGGCCTGTATCACATGAGCTATGGATAAGCAAAAAAAAAACACAGAGAGAGAGTGTTATAACACCATAAAATCTTGGTCCTAAGTATTGTTATAGCAAAGTTCAACATTGTATAAACTCTAGAATATTTTATAGACATTACTTTGGGACTGGTTTCTAAGGTGGTGTTGGATCATTGTTGTTGTTACCAGGAGGCCTTAAATATCTAACTTCATTTTTCCATATCAATTTGATGGAGGAGCTTTTACAAGATTTTTTGTTCTAAAATTGATCATTTTACAGTAATGTGTTACCTTGAAAAATCAATTAAACAATTGAAAGCTGCTTGATCACAGGAGTTATCAGAAAGAAGTAGTGTACAAATAATGTTTAATTGAATTTAAACAAAGGAAAACAAGTTTGAGAAAGATGATCCAAGATTTGTCTTACCTTTGACATTAGAAGGATGCAAGTATTTTAACCCTTTTTTCTCCACCATTACATGTTATTAAGTCAAATGAATGCCTTGGGCAAAGCTGGCATAATCATAAATTTCTATGATCATTATAACCACAAAAAATATATTTTTAGTGTATTAAATATATATTTATCCTTTTAAAATATATATATGTCATAATTTGTATATAATTAAATGCAACCCCGACCCACTATGTATGTACCATGTATGATTCTCAAAGACTTAATAAAGAACAAGGTAACTGGAGGAAAGAAAGTAACAAAAGATATAGGAAGTAAGACTAAAGCTGGCACGACTATTTTGGCACCCCTGTGTCAACATTGCAGGGGCAGAGACCGGACGTCTCTAGTGACCGCAGAAGTTATTTTAGCCAAGATGCACTCAATACTTCCGGCAAAAAACAGGACGTATCTAATATCCGTCGAAGCTATAAGCGTCAAGCCACCCAACACTTCCTGGCGAAATCGGATATATCAAGCAGGCCACATCTTTCATCAAGGAGAGCCGCGGGCCAATCAAAAGACCGCACCTTAAGTAGGTCAACCAATAGGACAAGATCATGTGACATCTCTCGACCAATCAGAGAGACACTGAGGCTTGGTGTTAAATCGAAAAGCAAGAATGGTCAGTAGTGTCTTAGCTCTCATAGGAACAACACCTAGAGTTGCTCCTTCACTTCCAACGAGGTGACATCGGCCCAGGACCTCTCCCCGCTCAGCTCATAGCTAAGTACAATCACCACCATGTGATCAGTTAATTAATAAGTCAAAATCGCTCCGTCTTCTCAAGCTTTCTTTCCTCCAATCCAGTTGCCTTTTATTTTCAAACCTCATCATGTGTCCTGATTATTCCTAACTGTGTGCTTCACTTACCACTCAACGACTGCGCTTCAACCAAATCTCACTATTCACATCCAACAACAAGAAACCCCGCAACGATATTGCCACAGAACGGTTAAGTCGACAGAATTCTACAACAGTGTAATACAACAAATATTATAGTGTAATAACAATTGCATCATCATATTACACAGAGTCGACAGGATTCTACAACAGTGTAATACAACAAATATTATAGTGTAATAACAATTGTGCATCATATTACACAGAGTCGACAGGATAAAGATTATGGAACTTAATCAGGATCAAGATGGAAATTAGCCCAGACACCAGCAAATCAAAAGGCAATGACAAAACCAGCGGAAAAGAAGCGGACAAGAAGAGAAACGACCAGGCGCCTTCTAGCGGCCATCATATGGCAGATGACCGTGGCCATCCGACGTGTCAACGCCCCACAAAGTGAGACGGAATTCCGGAGCGCCATTCCCCGGGGAGGACGACGGACACAACCCCCACCAACCCCAGGCGAGTGTCACCAAGACCGGACACCGACCACCGAGGAGTCATCCACCGCCATGCCGTACACAGTCCCCGAAACCAATCCGCGCGATCCGGGTCAGCACAAACGATCCCAAAATGATCTTCCAGTACCGGACTTCACTTCAATTTCACGGACGGTGCGAGCAGTCCCGAGCCCCAAGCCAACCACTCCAAACCAAGGCGTCCCAAAGGAGACCTGTTGAACTGAGGTAGGCACCCATCCTATGCCGTCAAGGAATTGACTTTGAACTTTTACCTAGCTACCTACCCCTTTTAACCATATCTAACCTTTGTACTCAATGAATGCACGCACGGGCTAGGCCAAACCTGTCCGAAAGGACTTGCACTACAATCAAATTTGTCACACAGGACAACCCTTGCCTGCATTCATTGACCCCACTACCATGTTTAGCACTCAACCCAATTATCAATACTATATGCCCTCAAATACAAGCCACAAAGGCTTCAACCCTCACCATGCCCAAAAAAACGTGTCAGTACAGCCCACACACTTACCACACAAAATCCATGCATGACCATACGCCGCCAAGCCATAAAAATGTACCTCACAACAATCCCACAAACGTATTTAGCAACAATCACGACATTCACGACAACAATACACCGACAACATCCATCCAAAGGACGGTTTTCACGCTAACAAACACGCACAACCCGCCCAACAAGCGCGACACTCGCGCCAAAAGACGACAACCACAAACAAACGCACGCACCGTCGTTAGTAACAATCATCTCGTCTACCCAAAACACTAAAAAATGTTCACCTTAAAAGGTACCATATACTCTAACAATAGAAATTTCGATATATGACTTTAATAAATTTGTTGTTCATAGTGAGAACAGGTAAAATTTTGTACAAACAAGGATTTCGCGTGACACCTTTTCATTCACAATTTTTTTTTTTTCGATTCGTGTCACAGGTCACCCACAAAACTTTTTCACTTCAGGCCACAGACGCCTTTCACCAAGCCTGTGACACGTCTCTCACTCAAAGCGTGTTCACGTCGTAAGCCTCATTTTTCACTCAATTCCACCCTAATGCCACTGAATAGCATTTTTTACTAAAGTCACAACGACCATTCGATTTAATAAATGGATACAACGTCCGGATTTTCAAAATACAATAATGCCGAAATTACACCAACTTATCTCTTCACAATGTATTGGCAGACCACAACACATGACACAAGACATCGTCAAACAAGTAAAACCCACAAACAAAACAAAATTTCATACACCAAACATATCACACACGCAACGCAACCAATGCCGAAAGTAAAAGATTCAATTATAAAAGACAATTAGGCCGACAGGAAACGTAGAAGCAAGGCAGATGTCTTCCCGCGAAGAATAAGGACGTCGCCGTGACTCCAATTACGCAAATAGTGGGTGGATAAGTTTAGACCGGACCTCGCGTACCCGACACACCCCACTTCCGTATCTCTAATTACAATGAGAAGATCCCCTATTGAGGTCGACTGGGAACCTCACTATACCACCGGTTTTGATTCCAGTTCGAGTCTACATATCGATTTTTACCAACCAACTCCACATCCACGAGACAACACATAGAACTAACTCACACATTTCTTACACAACAGACTTCTAACATTTTTTCACAACACACACACAAAGACAAAAAATTACACATAAAGGTTATATAGATTTCCATGTCTCCTGTACACACAGCATAAACGCACTTGAGGACTAGAATCACGTTTTTCACCTAAGTGTCACTACAGATGAGACAAAAAATTTATAGGGCATAATTGAGCAAGTAAAACATTTATAGGGCAAAATGGAGCAACCAATACATGTAGATCAGGGCATGTAGATACCAAAGGGTTCCAACCAATACACCTTATTTTTCATATCAATCATTTTCATTATTTTCTCTCAATTAAAATTTAAATATTTAATCAATTTATCAATTTATTCAACTTATTACCACTTTTAATCATTAATTATCATTTTTTTTCCAATTAGTTATATTATCATTTTCATTTATCAATTATCATTCTACTTACCACTTGATTTATATTACCACAATTCAATTATCAACGAAAATTCATTGATTTTCGATTAAACTAAAAACATTAAATCACCCTTTGTTGTTGAAACCTTTTTATTTTTCATTTTTCTTTTTTTCCAAGCACTCAACTTTGATTTCGTTCAAAAAACTTTTATTTTATTTTTATTTTTGATTTCTCAAAAGACCTAATAGAATTCCCTCGGTCTCCATTCCCAATTCCGAGCTAGAATATAATTAGGCATTTTTCCTTTTTTTTCTCACCACGCACCAAGCATTCACTTTGATTTCTTCCAACTTTTTATTTTTATTTTACTTTGATTTCTCAAAAGACCTTATGAAATTTCCTCGAATTCCTTTCCAAAATTCAAGCAAAAAAGTAATTAGGCATTTTTCTTTTTTTTTTCTCACCATTCAACCAAACACATTCAATTTTGATTTCATTCAACTACTCTTATTTTATTTTGTTTTGATTTCAAAGCGCCTTATGAAATTTCCTCGATTTCTTTTCTCAAAAGTCGAGCAAAAAAGTAACTAAGCAGTTGTCTTTGTCACCATGCAACAAAATATTTTTCTTTTTCAACCAAACACATTCAATTTTGATTTCATTCAACTAATTTTATATTGTTTTTATTTTGATTTCAAAAGCCTTAATAGAACTCCCTCGATATCATGTCTTATCTCGAGTAGAATTCGTTTAGGCGCATTTTCTTTTTACCCACTATGTACCATAACATTCATTGATTTCTTACAATTAAAAAATTTTTTGATTTCTATTAATTATACTCAACCTATATCATCAACCCCATTCTATCTTACTTTTATGTCACCAGCAATGCTTGTATATAGCCCCTCAATACCCACAACTAATTTTCCCACAAAATTATTTTTCACTTTACAGAATTCTCTCAGGCTAACCCCTTCTTGAATTCTTCACATGTAGGGGGCGCATCTGTCATAATTTGTATATAATTAAATGCAACCCCGACCCACTATGTATGTACCATGTATGATTCTCAAAGACTTAATAAAGAACAAGGTAACTGGAGGAAAGAAAGTAACAAAAGATATAGGAAGTAAGACTAAAGCTGGCACGACTATTTTGGCACCCCTGTGTCAACATTGCAGGGGCAGAGACCGGACGTCTCTAGTGACCGCAGAAGTTATTTTAGCCAAGATGCACTCAATACTTCCGGCAAAAAACAGGACGTATCTAATATCCGTCGAAGCTATAAGCGTCAAGCCACCCAACACTTCCTGGCGAAATCGGATATATCAAGCAGGCCACATCTTTCATCAAGGAGAGCCGCGGGCCAATCAAAAGACCGCACCTTAAGTAGGTCAACCAATAGGACAAGATCATGTGACATCTCTCGACCAATCAGAGAGACACTGAGGCTTGGTGTTAAATCGAAAAGCAAGAATGGTCAGTAGTGTCTTAGCTCTCATAGGAACAACACCTAGAGTTGCTCCTTCACTTCCAACGAGGTGACATCGGCCCAGGACCTCTCCCCGCTCAGCTCATAGCTAAGTACAATCACCACCATGTGATCAGTTAATTAATAAGTCAAAATCGCTCCGTCTTCTCAAGCTTTCTTTCCTCCAATCCAGTTGCCTTTTATTTTCAAACCTCATCATGTGTCCTGATTATTCCTAACTGTGTGCTTCACTTACCACTCAACGACTGCGCTTCAACCAAATCTCACTATTCACATCCAACAACAAGAAACCCCGCAACGATATTGCCACAGAACGGTTAAGTCGACAGAATTCTACAACAGTGTAATACAACAAATATTATAGTGTAATAACAATTGCATCATCATATTACACAGAGTCGACAGGATTCTACAACAGTGTAATACAACAAATATTATAGTGTAATAACAATTGTGCATCATATTACATATACATCTCTAGTAATAAGCATTTGTTGAAAAATTAAAAGATTATAAAAATCTCTAAAATATTTCAATATTTTATTTCAATATTTCTGGGGTCACAACTTGATATCCTTCTCTTCTTTCTTATCTCCTCACTGGGTGAAGTAGAATGTATCTGCCTTTATCATTAAGACTGGGAGCACTACTCAGTGGCAGTCCAACTTAGCTCCAAAATAAATGGCCGCCTCTGACATGAGGAACAGACACCATGTGCAGCCGCTCCTAATATGGAGTACAAACGCTGCTCATCCTGTATCCCTGGATTAGGAGCCCTAACAGGGTACTATCAACCGGGCCAGCTGAGCCCAGGTTTTTTAGTGAACTTGTTACTGCTCCCACTCCTCCTTTTTCATCCGGGCTTGGGACCAGCAAGGGCGGAGTTACTTGATATCCTAATATGATTGAGTGGAATTAAGAAAGAAGAAGAATATTTTCATCTAAATTCCAAATTCAGAAATCTTCATAATTATCATATGAATATCTATCCTAAAAAATAAACCAAATATACATTTGGAAACTCTCAAAATGGCTTGCAATGTAGAAATTAAGGGGAAGCAAAAGGTGGCCTTTTTTTTTTTTGCTTATCCATAGTACACGTGGTACAGGCCATGATAATCATGGTCGGTAGAAGTAGGCGACTGCTTTTACTGTAAGTGTACCACATGTCTACACATGTGAAAAGCAGTTCGACTTTGCACTTACAAATGTGCCTGAGCCCCGTTTGGTTACTTGCACTCACTGGTGGTGTTGGAATTTTTCAAGAATCGGGGGCCATTGGAGCATTTTTTTTAAACATAAAAAGTGTCCAATGCGGGAATCGAACCCGGGTTGTAGCGGTCGAAAACCAACAGTTTAGACCATCCTTCCACCGACCCCCTAAAAAGGTGGCCTGCCTTTTTAAAGTGTATTTCTAACTTCAGTCAAACTGGAAAAACAAAATAAAACAGCAAACAGTAAACCACAAAATACCTTCTCAGTCTTTGTTTCAAGGGTTATCCAAATGATGGGCATCAAGCTTCATCTTGACGAAGCTTACACAGTTGTTTTTTTTTGCTTATCCCTACTACACGTGGTACAGGCCATGGTGATAATCATGGTGGGTAGAAGTAGGCGACTGCTTTTACTGTAAGTGCATCACATGTCTACACATGTGAAAAGCAGTTTGACTTTGCACTTACAAATGTGCCAGATCCCCATTTGGTTACTTGCATTCACTGGTGGGGTTGGACTTTTTCAAGAATCGGGGGCCATTGGAGCATTTTTTTTAAATCAGAAAAAAAGTGCCCAATGCGGGAATTGAACCCGGATCGTAGTGGTCGAAAACCAATGGTTTAGACCATTCTTCCACCGACCCCCCACACAGTTGATAAAATACATTGTACTTTTTACAAGTTCAATTGATTCCTCATCCTATAATTCTACAGAGGTAGCTAGAAGGTGTCTATGCTAATTGTATTTATTGGTGGTGGAGATATTTTATTGAATTGGTACAAAATAATGGCACATGTTATAAGGGCCTTTTTAAGAGCAATATTTCACTGTATGTAGGAACACAAAACTTAATTAATGACCACTTTAACAAAATAGGATTATAGAGTTTAGACAATGGGGACTCTGTAAACTCCACATTTATCTGTGGGAATATAGTAACTGCTTTTGATGTTAAGTACTGTTTACACATGCAGTTAAGACTTGTAAATGCCAAAGTCAAATTATTTTCTACATGTGTAGACATGTGGGACACTTACATTAAAAGCAGTTGCTTAATTACTCACCATGATTATAATGACCTATACTATGTGTACTAGGTACAGTAGAACCTTCCTGTAAAGGACACCTAATTACAGAGCCAAAGTATCCTTTAGGGAGAGGTGTCCTCTTAACGGAGAGTTGCTAAATTGTAAAAATGGTAATTTTGCAAATGAAAACTGTCCTTTATAGAGAGGTGTCTGCTAGCAGGGGTGTCTGCTAAAGGGTGGTTCTACTGTATTCAGAGAGTCGACCTGCTACTGAGGAGTGCTCCCAGTCTGAATGACAAAGGCAGACACATTCAGAGATAAGAATGAAGATTCTGTCACCCTTCAATCATTTCCACTCTGAGGAACCTAAGCATTCTCAGCCATGGGAACCACACAGGTCAATACAGTAGAACCTCTGTCATCTAGTTGTGAAGCCAATGTTCCTAATGGAGAGATTCATTCTTACCAGAGAGCTGCTAATTATTAAAAAAGGTAATTTTAGCAATGAACATTGTTCTTTGTAGAAGGTGTCCTCTAGTATCAAGGAAGTTCCCCAAATCTTATTAGACAAATCTCTTGTTGCTAGAGAAGAGCAACAATGTAAGTATTGAATAACCTTCTCATTTCCAACCTATCAAAAAGCAATCATTACTGTCTCTTATAAAGGCCTTAATAGTCCCGGCTTTCTTATTGAATAGATGTGTAGCCAAGTAATGCATTTTTAGCATGAATTTACAAGCCAAGTTCAATCATTATTTTATTTTAGATTTTAAGATTTTTTTTTCAATAAATATGTATTTTAGCATATATTATCTTTTACATTTATCCATTTTTATAGATACCTGTAGAAAGACAATCTGAAAGCTTAGAAATTCAAGGTAAAAAGACTAAATTCAAATAAATAATAGTATGCGACATTTTTGTAACAGCGTTACCAAAAGACATTTTGGTCTTTTGTCTGATGATGGTAAGAACGCTGTTACCAAAATGTCATACAGTATTTATTTATTTAGTTTGGGGTCTTTTTATCTTTATTTCTAATCTATAAACCAAATGGTGCCCTATTATTTCTGAAAGCTTACTTTTTACAATAAACTTTTATCACTTTCATCTTAAAACTTTTAACAATTTGATATCAATTAAAATCCTTATATTGGTATTAAATATATGCAAATAATATCCAAATAAAAATCTAAAACTTCAGAGAGGATTAGAGATGTCCCCAAAAGACCCCTAAATCTAATCCAATTTGGATTATAGATACGAGAAAATAAGACCTAATCCAATTTGGATTATAGATACGAGAAAATAAGACCTAATCCAATTTGGATTATAGATACGAGAAAATAAGACCTAATCCAATTTGGATTAGGTATCTATAATCCCCTAAATCTACTAAATTTACCAAAAATCATTTTGCTCTTTCCTCTGTATTGAAATAAATGTTTGTAATGTGGTTGCCATACTACTCATATGTGGGGCAGAAATGTAGATGTCAATTTGTTGGATAATAAAATGTTAAAGACAAAAATGTCATTAGAGAGAGGGAACAAAGGCAGGAAGTTATGGTAGCATGCCCCTACTACATAGTTGAATAAAAGGTATGTAATTGTAAGACGCCCTGCCAACCTCAACACACCTGTTGTAATTGATAGGTGAGCCTGCCTGCCACATGTCAGAATGGAAGAATTGGGTTGCTTCTTATTGAAACAACAAAGTGTTTCTATAAATAATACATCAGGTTGATATAAAGAAATTAACAAGGCCACAGTCTCCGTTCAGAGGAGTTTAATACAATCACTGAATGTCGTGGTCCATTTGGATGAAAAAAGCGAAGACTATAACGCGGCTGATTCCTCACTCGCCTTTTCAGTGATACGCTAACCTATACACGGTAGATCTGTGGCAACTGGACATGGGTCGGACCTGGAGGCTGTTGGGTTCTGTGCTGTCTGGAATATAGAAGCTCCATCTATGCTTCCTTCCTGTGGTGAATCTGTATAAGACCAGTGGTCTTAATAAAGCTGTATGTGTGTGTGTATATAAAGAAATTACTTGAAGTTAAAACTGGCTAACAGTTTGTGCTAGCAAGACGTAAAATAATAAAGGTGAAGAGTTCCAACAGAGTCAATAGACTTCTGTTCACTAAGAGAGATACAAGGAGAGCATCTTTATAAGAAAGGACTTTGCTCTTCAAGGGGCCAGAAACTAAAACTTCACTGTTGAAGGGCAAAGAAACCTCTATAGCAACACAACTTGGGAGAGATCAATGTTGTTATAACAACAGTTGAAACAATTAGGTGCCAAGTTCTGGGTATATAAAACAAACAGGCTGTGAGGTCCATTGTATATTAATAAGGATTCTCGCTAAAAGATAATTAGACCAAACTCAAATAAATAGTGTGTGACATTTCTGTAACAGTATTGTTACTATCAGACAAAAGACTTTTGACTGATGATGGTAATAATGCTGTTACCGAAATGTCACACACTATTTATTCATTTTGTCTTACTACCTTTTATTTCTAATCTATAATCCAAATTATACCTTATCAAGGATTCTTGCTGTGAAAGGTTTTATCTTTTTCAATAATGGCAACTATGGAATATAGAAT
Organism: Cordylochernes scorpioides; assembly: GCA_030710605.1. Taxonomy (NCBI): domain Eukaryota; kingdom Metazoa; phylum Arthropoda; class Arachnida; order Pseudoscorpiones; family Chernetidae; genus Cordylochernes; species Cordylochernes scorpioides. The sequence goes on along the minus strand of CP092865.1, from coordinate 164,453,808 downwards.
TCTGTTTAAAAGCCTATTTACAGTAGTAACTTTCGTATTAAAGAATCATATTGCGTAAGGTTTTTCAAATATTTTTATAACTAGTGAACTAAGTAGATGAGGATCCTTTTGAAAGAAAGAGCTGGCATCTCCCAACACACAGTTTTAGTATTCTCAAGGAGACCAAGTTAAGAATTACCTTCATTATGTAAGAGAGTTAACCCAGGTTCTTGGAGCACCAACTATTGTAGAGAAGCAGCCCTTGAATCCTCATTCATAGGGCAGTAAACATTTTCATGGGACAATAAGAATATTATTTGAATCTTACTATAACAGCATCATTTAGGACCAAGATTTATACCCATGGTTAAAAAAAGTGGGATCTAAAACATGAGACTCATGATAATCCATTTGGTGTTATAAAGAAAGGAGGCTGTTCCAGTGAGGTATGTTCTACTGTATATGCTCCGATTCACTTCAAAGAATGTGCTCAAAGCTGGTAACAATCCACAAATCCTTCCAAATACATCTTGATGGTTGGCTGATGAGTATTTTACAGCCAAGGTTTAGTAGCAACATTTTGGAATATAGTCGCTGAGTAATGATAAGGCACAATTTGGATTATAAACACAAGGTATAAGGTTGCCTCAAAGGTCTGTAAACACATAAACAATAAGTGTTTATGAACTTTTGGGATAACCTTGTAATAAGGCCAAATCCAAATAAATAAATAGTGTGTGACAGCACTGAATTCCATTCAGTAATTTTGTCTGAAAATGGTAACAACATTGTTACTGAAACATCACACACTATTTATTTAGATTTGGTCTAATTACCTTGTGTTTAGGGTCACCGAGTATTTATATAATTATAATAAAATTGATGAATTCAAGCTATATATAAATACCAGAAGAGGCACCTTTGTGCATTAGAACAATGCATCATCCTAGTAAACAAACTTTACTAGTGAGAAAAATTGCCGGTCCCAAGCCCGGATGAAAAAGGAGGAGGGGGAGCAGTAACAAGCTCACTAAAAAACCTGGGTTCAGCTGGCCCGGCTGATAGTACCCTGTAAGGGCTCCTGATCTAGGGATACAGGATGAGCAGCGTTTGTACTCCATGTTAGGAGCGGCTGCACATGGTGTCTGTTCCTCATGTCAGAGGCGGCCATTTCTTTTGGAGCTAAGTCGGCCTGCCACTGAGTAGTGCTTCCAGTCTTAATGACAAAGGCAGACATATTCTACTTTACCCAGTGTGAAGATAAGAAAGAAGAACTAGTGATAAAAGAATGAACCACAACACCAGTGTGTTGACAAATTCAGACAAAAGGCCAACCTGAATGATGTGGTTCATTATTGATCATCACTAGTAAAGTTTTTACTAGGGCAGTACATTGTTCTGGTACATAATTGAAAGGAGAAATGCCTCTCTTGGCACATGAATATTCCCGCAACTTTATGTTGTATATCTATTAGAAACATTGTATGTTGTTATTGGTTTCAAATTAAATTTGAAGATTTTAATATATCAGAAAGAAGAACCCTTATGCTCAAAACTGGGCAACTCTGTGCTTCACTTCCATCAATAATTGACAATATGACCCAGAATAAGTATATTGCTACGGCGTTTTATGGTTTCCACAAGTCCATATCTCAGAAGAAGGCCAAGTGACACTCACTCCTCACTTTTTTACTACTACTCTTTTTGTGTTGTTTTTCTTGCTTCCCTCTTTCTTATTTTTTTTTTCTTTTTCTTCTGTCTATATCGTTATTTCCTTTGTCTCACTGCTTTGTTCTTATGCATACCTCTGGTGAATCCTGTATAGGGTCAGTGACCCTAAATAAAGGCTTTTTGTTGTTGTTTGTTGTTGATTTTAATATATCTGAATGTATAGTTAATCAACAGTTACCAAACCTTACCCAACTAAAAATTGAAATTTTAAAGATTATAAACATAAATTAATAAGACCAAATACAAATAAATAGTGTGCGACGTTTTGGTAACAGCATTGTTACCAAAACCTCATATACTATTTATTTATTTTAGATTTGGTCTTATGTTTTTAATCTATAATCCAAATTATGCCTTATTAATTAAAAAATTATTTGATGTGACCCTGAAATAGATGGATGTATTTATAATAATTGGCAAAATAATTTTGTACCATTTTTATAATTTTTTTTACCAATTAACATTTATGAAATAGTAACTGGGATTTCACTAGTCAGTTTGTAACTGATCGGCTGTCTGGAACGGTTGGTCACTAAATCTTCCAGTTTAACTGGAGAATATTATCTCTTTCTCACAAGTTAAAAAAAAAAAAACATTTACGACTTCTCTAAACATTTTATATACATGAAAATAATACTTGATCCAAATAATTTAATAGTGTGCGACATTTCAGTAACAGCATTGTTACCATTATCAGACAAATTTTTATTCTTTTGTCTGATGATGGTAAAAATGCTGTTATTGAAATGTCACACATTATTATTTATTTAGATTAGGTCTTATTTTCTTGTACCTATAATCCAAATTGTGTTGTATCATAAACATTTTATATAAACAAAATACAGTAGAACTTCCATGAGAGGACAGGTTTCATTTACAAAATTACCATTTTTACTAATTTTGCAACTCTCCAGTAAGAAGATACCTCTCCCTAAAAGACACTTTGGCTCTGCAATTAGGTGTCCTTTACAGGGAAGTTCTAATGTATATCAAAATATAGAAAATACATATTTGGAATAATAATAATAATAAAAAAAAAAAAAAGACTTATGTTTTACCTTAGTGTGAATTTGCTTTGCATACTGAAATCCTGCACATTTCTATTATTTGGTAAAGGAATTAAATTATTTTTTAAAATGGAATTTTTGTCAATATGAGAGAAAAAAAAAAAAAGATAACTAGTAGCATTTTAATATTTTATTAAGGCCTTTCTTTTTCAAAATAGCATATATAAAAGCACTCTGGTCATATTGGTGCAATTTATATTTGAGAGGCAAATTGTGCAATATGTAAATATTAAGTTTTTTTTTTTTTTAAATTCAAAAATACACATTTTTGTGACAAAAGAAAACTATATGCTTGCTCAAAATTTAGCAATGCTTGCTTAAATTAAAAATTTATGAAAATTGCAGCCAAAGTTATATTTTAGAAAATTTAAATAATTATTCAAAACATACTTAGACCTTGGATCTATTGGAATTTTTCTCCAAAAAAAGAAGTTTAAGCAGTATTCCCAAACTTGCGGAGCTCCAAGCAACTCTTGATGTCATTGAGCTTGGCGTGATCAATATAGTCTTGACATTCATAACACCAAACGCTCAAATCCGAAAAACTTGCTACCAGACGATGATCAGGATTGGCCTTTGAATGATCAACCATATGGCCATTGATGTAGCGAGAGCAGTATACCTCGTAGCAACTAAGGCAAAGCCAATTTTCCTGCGTACTTTCACAGTTTTTGCATGGGGTAGAAATGTCAATCAATTCTTGTTGGGTGGGCTTAAGGTCGCCAATATGTGGACAGTCTGTTTTAGGATGGACAACAAAATGCTTCCCACCTTCTTCGCCAATTTCAGAAGCAGCAGCAGCACTCATCTTTAGAAATTTACTACAAAGAGTTAGCAAAATATGGGAATTCCAGAAATGAAAATCGATAGTTACTAGAGCCGGCTGAATGTAAATAAAGGTTACTAAGGAGTTCTGAAGGAATGATGATGATAAGTAAACTAACTGGGAGGGAATAAATTACCGAGGTTTTCACAAATAGAATTTGATTTAAGAATTAATTAATAAACACTTTAAATTATTTTTATAAAACTTTTTACTTCATGATTCATACTCTTTACACTTTTTTATTCTTTAGAATTTAAAGCGTATTTTTGTGAAATTTTCAGGTTTCGACCATTTTATCTCTATTTAATCAAGAAAAACATATACCCCATTTCACGATAATCATATTATACACCTCAATTAAGAATAAGGATTTATTATCCATACATGTTGTTAGGTTATTCAGTGATTGAATATATCATCATCACAAGTTAATGTTTTGGTTCATGTAGGTGTGGTGTGTCGATTTACTGGTCCAGCGATGGCTCAGAAAGTCTCTCAAAGTTAGTGTTTATTGGAGTTTCTTGTTGGCTACATTTATATGGGAAGACAAAGAGGAGACAGCCCGGAATGCACGTCTGGTCCTCTCTCGGAATTCCTCCGCTGTGGTGCCGCGGTCGTGGTGATTTATGGCAGCCGTCTGTTTATTTATCTCGGCGGCGGCGTCGGCGGGGTGCTGCATCCCTGGTCCCCACAGTACTCCCCCTCCAGTGGCGTAGTCACGATTTGTGCACAAAGTGGTTAAGTACAATATATATACATCATATAGGCAAGAAAATAAAATAAGGAGAAATACAGTCTATTGCTCCTTAAATCTCACGGGTTTCTTGATTATTCTCCCCGATCTTGTCCTAGGCAGGTCTGGTGCTGATCCTGTTCCTTGGAATTCTGTGTACTTCTCCACATCTGGTGGGTCAGGATTCTGTTGGCACGATGTAGAAGGCAGCGCTCCCGACGCGATGGGTCTTGGTGCAGTAGGGTGTTCTGCAGTTATATTGTCCGAATCTGCCAGCAAATAAGCAGGTCGCAATCGGTCAATCGATGTGGTAACGTTTTTTCCTTTCACTTTGAGTGTGAAATACTTGTCTGTTCTTTCAAGGACTGGGAAGGGTCCCTCATATGGTGGTTCCAGAGGTTTCTTCACTCGATCTGTCCTGATAAATACATGTGAACATGTTTTCAGATCTTTATGAACAAATACTTTAGTCTTCGAATGATGTTTTTCATTTAAGGGTTTGAGCAATTCCATTTGCTTTTGAAGCTGTTGAACAAATTCTTCAGCATGCAGGTGATGTTTAGAAGCATCAAAGAATTCGCCAGGCAGTCTGATGGTTTTGCCATATACCATCTGAGACAAAGAATGGTTGTTATCTTTGTTGATAGCAGCACGCAAGCCTAGGAGAACTGTTGGCAGCGTTTCCGTCCACTTAATATTATTGTGGGCCCGAATGGCAGTTTTAATGGTTCTATGAAGTCTTTCAATCTTCCCGTTACACTGAGGGTGGTACGCCGTGGAATGGCGAAGTTTGATACCACACAGCGTTGTTAAATCTTTGAAAAGTTGAGAAGTAAACTGCTTTCCTCGGTCTGATATCACTGTATGCGGTGCTCCAAATCTAACAATCCAGTTTTCGTAGAACGCTCTCGCTACCGTTTCAGACTTCATATCTGGTAGCGGAACAACTTCCATCCAGCTGGTGTACCTGTCGATGCAGGTCAGACAGTAGATGTTACCATTCGATGGAGGTAAAGCACCAATTAGATCTATGTGGACAACACTAAATCTTTCATCCACTTCTTGATATTTGCCTATTTCTGATTTCGTGTGTATCGACACCTTGCACTTTTGGCAGTTGACACAAGCTTGAGCCCATTTTCTAATGTCTTTATTCATATTGGGCCATATAAATCTTGATGTTAATTGTTTAGTAGTGGCTTTGATGCCTGGGTGTGAGAGTTCGTGGAAGTTCCTAAAAACCATCATTCGGAATTTAATTGGAATGAATGGTCTAATATTATTAGTAGACACGTCACACCATAACAAATTGCCTGATTGTAGTGGGCATTGCTTAAATTTTAGAGAAGTATTCTTTGAAATCAGGTTTTGTAGTTCTGAATCACCAGTTTGTTCTTTGGCGATCTCTTCATAGTCGATAGTTGTGATAGCATCAACTCTGGACAGAGCATCGGCGACTATGTTGTCAGTACCTTTTATGTACTTGATATCAGTAGTGAATTGGGAAATGTATTGTAGATGTCTTAATTGTCTAGGAGAAGCTTTCTCATTTTTTTGTTTGAATGCGTAAATTAAAGGTTTGTGATCAGTTAAAATTGTAAATTCACGTGCCTCAAGCAGGTGCTTGAAGAATTTGATAGACAAATATATTGCGAGAAGCTCTCTATCATATGTACTATAATTACATTGAGCAGGATTTAATTTTTTAGAGAAAAATGCTATTGGTTTCCAATTATTATTGTCAAGCTGTTGGAGAACTGATCCAACTGCCCGATCTGAAGCATCTGTACAGAGTGAGATTGGCAGTTCAGTATCGGGGTAGGCTAACAGTGCTGTATTAGCTAGGGCTTGTTTGCATTTTTCAAACTGAACTTCAGCTTCTTTAGTCCATTTTATTTCGCTTCTATCCTTTTTCTTGGCTCCCCTCAAGTATTCATGAAGGATTGCCTGAGTCTCTGCGGCATTGTTTAAAAAGGTACGATAAAAGTTTAGCATACCCAAAAATATGCGTAATTCATGAACTGTTTTTGGTTTCTTATATTCTAGAATAGCTTTAACCTTTGTTGGGAGTGGTTTCACACCGTGAGAGGTAATTAGGTATCCTAGAAAATCAATTTCCTGTACTAGGAATTTAGATTTAGAAAGATTGATTCTCAATCCATAGGAATTTAGTCTGCTGAATAAGGTTTCAAGGTGGCTATAATGCTCTTCTTCCGTTTTAGAGGCTACCAGAATATCATCTAAGTAGACAAATGCAAAGTCCAAGTTTCTTAAGACTTCATGCATGAATCTCTGAAAGGTAGCAGTAGCATTTCTAAGACCGAAACTCATTACATTAAATTCGAATAGCCCAAAAGGAGTAATGATGGCAGTCTTTGGTTTATCCTCTTCAGCAATTGGAATCTGATAGAATGCCTTGCATAGGTCTATTTTTGAGTACACACGAGTATCTTTTAAGATGTGGTGGAAATCGTCCAGTCTAGGGATTGGATAACGATCTGGAAGTGTAACTGCATTGAGTCTTCTATAATCACCACAAGGTCTTAGTGACTCGTCCTTTTTTGAAACTAAATGTAGTGGACTCGCCCAAGGAGAATTTGAGGGTCTAATTATTCCATTATTCAACATATATTGAAATTCTGCCTTAGCAAGAGTTAATCTCTGTGAATCTAGACGACGGGCTTTTGAGTGAATTGGCTGACCTCTTGTAGGAATATAATGCTTAACGCTATGTTTTGCTTCTACAAAATCTGATGGTGGCCTACATAGGTTAGGATATTTGGTTAGGATAGCGCTGACCTTGGATGATGAATTTAGAGTGCTAATATTTCCCATGTCTGAGATTGACTGAATGACGCCTCTTATGGACAGATTAGTTATTCCATCAATTAGGCGTTTATTTTTTATATCGATAATCAATCCAAAGTTGTTCAAAAAATCGGCTCCTATTATTGCTCTGTTAGTATTGGCGATTACAAAAGGCCATTGGAATTGACGTCGAAGTCCGATATCCAAATTTCTAACCTTTGTTCCATAGGTAACAATTTCTGTACCATTGGCTGCATATAATTTATAATCAGAGCTAGGCATCCTATTTTTATCCTTTGGAGGTATTATAGATATATCAGCACCACTGTCCACCAAAAAGCGCAATCCCGTGTTTTTGTCCGTCACAAATAATCGGAGATTGCGACAATCCTGAATGCCGGCAGAAGAGCTTGTCGCTACTCTGTCCGCCGGTTGGAGTTTTCCGACTCTTTCCAACTGCACGGAGACCTGCATTTATTTTGCAAGCAATTAGGACCAAATCTAAAATGGTAATAGCAGTATTTCCCTTTTGGATCGAAAGATCTTTGAGAATTACTTCTCGGTCTTGACTGAGTCCTATTTTTGGATCGAGATCTAGATCTATCCAGTCTCAATTCGGACACCTGCCGTTCAAGATCTTCCAATTTGGCGATCAAGCGATCTGTTGATGAAGAAGGCACACACACTTCCGTATCATATATTTCTTTGGAAGAGTTTATTTCATTTATTTTATCGGCCATTATGGCCAATTTGCTAATGTCCTCTTCGCTTACAATAAGTATATTCTTTATGGATGTGGGCAGTTTATCGAGCCATAAAGTTTTTATTAATTTGTCAGAGATATCCGGAGTAGCGAGGGATCTGAGCTTTTGTAGTAACTGGCTCGGCTTCATGTCTCCGAGCTCAATACCTGAAATTAACTTTTTAATTCTCAACCCTTCACTTTCTCTGAACAATTCAAGTAGTCGTGATTTACATTCAGAGTACTTGTTGTCGCTTTTGCTATTAATTATGTCCCAAATGTTTTCTATATATTTAGGTTCTAATTGGGAGATCAAATAATTAAATTTAGTGTCTTCCTGAATAATTCCACCTATTTTGAACTGTGCTTCTACCTGGAAGAACCATATTTCAGGTTTTTCAACCCAGAAAGGCGGTATTTTAACACTAACTTTGCATATTTCTGAGGTATCGCTAGGCTTATTTTCTGTTTCCATTTTACGTAAATTTAAATTCGACACAACAGCTTAGAGATAAAGTTAAAAATTAAAATATTGAGATAAAATAACAAGGAAGATAATATAAAAACTTATCTTAGTCTTGAGATGATATCCCGATATCCTGGATGATGCTTCTTTTCAAGCTTGAATCACTTTTTGCATTTCTTTATCTCTTGAAATCTTCGTATGCTTTTTCTTTTCAATCACGTCCGGCTCACCAATGTAGTGTGAGAGACTTTCTGAGCCATCGCTGGACCAGTAAATTCGACACACTACATAGGATATGTAAAATAACATATCTCAACAAAGCTAGTAAATAAAGTTACGTCTTCATGATAAGTTAGTGATTCGTTGTTTTGTACAAGACACTAACAAATCAAACATGGTGTCAGAAAAGTGATTTGAAAACAAACGAAAAAAAAAAATATCGCGGTAAGTTCAATTTTACGTTAAGACTAATAAAATAATAAATAAGCCTTATCGTATATTGAATAGAAAAAAGATATGTATTTACAAATACCGCCACCTGAACCAGTTAATTTCAGAGGAAATATAGAAGAAAACTGGAGATATTTCAAATCGCATTGGCGTAACTTTTCAATAGCAACAGGGTTGGACAATAAAGAAGACAAATTAAAAGTTGCAACCTTATTGTCTATTATAGGCAAAGAAGCTTATAATATATTTGAACATCTCGATCTTTCAGATGAACAAAGAAATAACTCAGATGAGATAATAAATGCATTGACTCAGCATTTTACACCAAAAATTAACATTATTTATGAAAGATCAATTTTCAACCAAACAAATCAAGAAACAAATGAAAGTATTGAACAATATATATGTAGATTAAGAAAATTGTCTTCCACATGCAATTATGGTGTAATGACTGAAGAAATGATCAGGGATAGGTTAGTTTTGGGAATAATTGACAAGCAAACCAAAAGACAGCTGATCAGTGATCCTCAACTAACATTGCAAAAAGCCATTGATGTGTGTAAGGCTAATGAAAGCGCTAACAAACAAATTGAAAACTTAACTAAAAACACTCAAGAGGAGGTGAACAAATTGAATATAAGAAAGAAAACAGTCAATCAAAATAAAAAATAAAGTCATGAACCAAATAAAATGAAAAAGAACATTCCTTGTAGATATTGTGCAACATTCCATGAGCACAACAGACAAAAATGCCCTGCATGGAATCAAACCTGCAGAAAGTGTAACAAAAATAATCATTGGGCAAAAGTTTGCAAATCCAGAATGAGAACAGTTCAAAGCCTTGAATCTCAAAACTCCAATGATGAACAAGAAGATTGTTATTCTTTAGAATACGTCTCAGAAATTTCTGCTAGAAAATTGATGACTAAATTAGAATTAGAATTGAATGGATACAAGGAAAGCATAATTTGCCAAATAGATACAGGAGCAACTGTCAATGTTTTAAATTTTGCAGATTTATGCAAAATCATGCAAGATGGCAATCCTTCTCTTAAACCAAGCTACATCAAACTAAGATGCTATGGAGGAGAAATATTAAAGCCAAGAGGACAAATCAAAATCAACTGTTCCCACCAAAGCAAGCAACATCCTATAGTGTTCCAAGTGATAGATCATTGGGAAAAACCTATTCTAAGTGCTGAAACTTGCCAGAAATTGAATTTAATAGAAATTAAAGCTGACTTATGCAAAATTGAATCCACATGGACAAAACAAAATAACCTTCTAGATAAATATAAAGACATATTTGAAGGCATTGGATGCTTACAAGGGGAATACAAACTAGAAACAGATCCTACAATCAAACCCATCAAGCAAGCACCTAGAAGAGTACCTATTACCATAAGAAAAGATTTAAAAGAAAAATTGATTGACATGGAAAAGAAAAATATCATTGCCAAAGTTGATTATCCAACAGACTGGATTAGCAATCTAGTACTAGTAAAGTCAACTAAGAAGTTAAGAATATGCATTGATCCTCGAGAATTAAATGTCGCCTTGAAAAGCTGAATACCCAATACCGACAATTGAGGAAATAATACCAAATCTTCAAAATGCCAAAATATTCACAGTAGTGGACACTAAAGATGGTTTTTGGAATGTGAAGCTCTCTGATGAATCATCGAACCTTACAACATTCTGGACTCCCTTTGGAAGATACAAATTTCTTCGAATGCCATTTGGATTAAAGACTGCTTCTGAAGAATACCAAAGAAATCTCTATGAAATCTTCCAAGGTCTTGAAGGAATTGAAATAATAGCTGATGACATTCTGATTTTGGGAAAAGGTGACTCATATGAAGAAGCACTGAAGGATCATGATAGAAATCTTGAAAATCTTTTCAAGACAGCCAGACAAGCTAATTTGAAATTCAACATCAATAAAGTCAAGCTCAGACTAAAAGAAGTAAAATATCTAGGACATATAATAACTCCACATGGATTAAAGCCAGATCCAGAAAAGTTAAAGCCTTAAAAGAAATGCCTCATCCAGAAAGTATAACAGTTTCCTTGGTTTTGCAACATACCTATGTAAATTCATGCCAAATATTTCAATGATTAGTGAACCTTTGAGAAAATTGACAATGAAAAATTCAACATGGTCATGGAGCAAGAATCATCAAGCTGCATTTGAACAAATCAAAGATCTAGCCTCAAAAGCACCAATTTTAAGATATTTTGATGCGGACAAATCTATAGCTATACAATGCGATGCAAGTAAACATGGACTTGGAGCTACCCTACTACAAGAAAGCCAGCCAATAATTTTTGCATCTAGAAGTCTAAGCAAGACTGAGCAAAACTATGCTCAGATAGAAAAAGAATGTCTTGCAATTGTTTTTGCATGCGAAAGATTTCATCAGTACATTTTGGGCAAATGTCAAGTGATTGTGCAAACTGATCACAAGCCTCTTTTGTCAATATTTAAGAAATCTATTCTAAAAGCGCCACAAAGACTCCAAAGAATGCTTTTAAGACTGCAAAGATATAACTTAGAACTAGAACATGTCCAAGGATCACAAATGCACTTGGCGGACATCTTTTCAAGAGCTTGCATCAAAGATGTAATGAATGAAAATTTGAAATATGATGTGTATCCCATTGACATCATTTACAAAGAAATTGCAACAGTCAATGTTATGGAAACATTAAGTGTATGCAGTGACACTGTCCTGAGAATTAGAGAAGAAACATCATCTGATCCTATTCTGTGTGAAGTGAAGAAACTTATTCTAAATGGATGGCCACCAAATAAAAATCAAACTTCAATGCTAACCAGAGAATATTGGAATTTTAGAGAAGAATTAACAGTTCAAGATGGAATCATACTAAAGAATGATAGAATTGTAATTCCAAATAAATTAAGAGCAGAGATGATAATGAAAACCCATCAAGGACATATTGGAATTAATTCAAGTATGCGAAGAGCAAGAGACAATATCTTTTGGCCAGGAATGAATGCACAAATAGGGCAAGAAATTGAAAATTGTTCTATATGTCTATCAAATTCACAGAATCAAGTGAGAGAACCAATGAAATCTCACAAAATTCCAAATTATCCCTGGGAAAGAATATCTCTTGATATATTCGAAATCTTCAAACAGAATTACTTAATAATAGTGGATCATTACTCAGATTTTTTTGAAGTTGAATGCCTAGAAAATACAACATCTGAATACATAATTGAATGCTGCAAAAGACAATTCAGCAGATATGGAATTCCTCAAATTATAGTCTCAGACAATGGAAGGCAATTTACATCGACTGAATTCCAAAAATTCAGCAAAGAATGGCAATTTCAACATTCTACATCATCACCACTTCACAGTCAGGGAAATGGAAAAGCTGAAGCGGCAGTTAAAATAGCCAAAAACCTACTGAAGAAATATAAACAAGAAAATAGTGATTTTTGGCAAAATTTGTTAAATTGGAGAAATACACCCACTATAGACATAGATTCAAGCCCAGTACAAAGAATCATGTCTAGAAGAACTAGAGCTATACTGCCAATTCACCCAAATTTACTTAAACCATCAATTCCAGAAAATATTCCAGATAAAATATCCATCAAAAGACAACAGGCAAAATACTACTATGATAGAAAATCTAAAAATTTACCAGACTTAGACATAGGACAAGAAGTGTATGTCAGAACACCCAATACCACCCCATCATGGTCCAAAGCTAACATCACAAATGAACACAACACAAGATCCTATGATGTGAATATTCATGGTAGAACCTACAGAAGAAATAGAACCTGGATTAAACCACAACAGGCTTCAGCAAATCAAAAATCTACAAACAATCAAGAAGAAGGAAGAAAAGAAAGCATTGATCAAGAACAAACTGTATCAAATTGCTTACCATCTACTTCATCAGCAGGAGGAGACAACATTGTGAAAAGCACCCGAATTGAAACTACCGAATGCAGAATCCAATCAAAGAGTGACAGCCCCACGGTAAGTGAACCTGAGAATGCTGCATCAGGGACTAGAACCAGATCAGGTCGACTGGTGAAAAAACCAAGTAGATTTAAAGACTAGTAAAAAAAGGGAAGATGTTAGGTTATTCAGTGATTGAATATATCATCATCACAAGTTAATGTTTTGGTTCATGTAGGATATGTAAAATAACATATCTCAACAAAGCTAGTAAATAAAGTTACGTCTTCATGATAAGTTAGTGATTCGTTGTTTTGTACAAGACACTAACAAATCAAACACATGTGTTTGTGAAATTATTGAAAAGTAGGAAATGGTTTATGTAGATCTCTCTCTCTTTATTAAACTCCAGGGTAAGATATTTTTATAAAATTAAAAATTTTTCAAAATGTAGACTCATTTTGATGCACGCTCCAGGCGCCTAATATTTACTCATATGTTATGCTTGAGTCTTTTATAAAACTATTTAAAACATTTGTAACAATTTTTGAAATGCACAAAAAAAAAATAATCAAACACTTTCAAGATATAAAAATGATGTTCACAAAAATATAACTAATGTTTTTAACATTTGTACACACCTTTATATTTTCTATAGATTCTCTCTTTCTCTTATCTTTTTTTTATATCTTTCATATATATATATATATATATATATATATATATATTAATTGAAAACTTTTGACACTGTAATTGATTGAAGGTAGTCAGTAAACCGCCTAACTTACTAATAAAGCATAGCTATTTTAAATGCTCCTAAAATATGTTTTAACAGTGCATATATTATTTGAATTCTGGTCAATTGATCAATGCCCTCTATTAAATAATTTACTATAACTTTTGCATTCAGGTTTATTTTGTATAATTAAAACACTTATTTCTCACTTCAATTTTTTATCAGAAAATTAGGAAGGACAAACGTGTCTGGATGATAGAGCAAATTATTTTTATCGAAATGAAGGCGAAAAGATGGTATTTTTGTTGCCATGTCCAGGCAATGAGATAAATTTTCTTTGTGGAAATATATTGAAACTTGTTACACAGACTTTGACTTTATCATCATCGATGCTGACGTCACACTACTTCTACGCTTCATGGCTTTTCTGTGTTTTGATTCTTTGCTCGCTTGTTTACAACAATTGTATTGGAACAAGTCGTTCCTTAACTAAATATATATTAGTTTAAATCTAAAGGGATGTCCTCGTAACTACAAAATACGTGAGTACAAAACAACTTGAAATCCTTAAAAAAGAAACATCGTATTTTTGCTAAGCTATCAATTTGGTAGCAGAGCGTGGTTTGGGCGCGCGAATTGGACTAACCGCCAATTGATCCATTTAAATCAAAAAGAAATTAAATAATTAGACTTTCCGCCAATTTAGAAAGAAGAAATTGAATGAAAATGGATACACATAACTTAGCAAAAATCGAACAGTTAACAGAAAACAACTATACAACGTGGTCCATGAAAATGGAAGCAATTCTAGATTCAAAAGATCTCTTCGAGGACGTAATTGTTAATGACGAGCCAGACTTTACAAAAAATAAACTAGAATATGATATTTGGAAGAAAAAGAATCGGGAAGCATACAGCCTAATAATATTGTCACTTTCGGATGACTTAACAATCATCTTTCGAGGCGATAAAAGGGCCAAAAGAATTTGGTACGACATAAAGAAAAGGTTTGAAGGATCTCTAGAAAATAAAAGGATAGACCTAATGTTGGATCTAGCCAGACTAAAATTGAACCCAAATGAAAATGTTAACATGTATATTGTACGAGCACAGAAACTGGCACAAGAGATCACCCAGCTAGGAACGACTGCAACAGAAAGAGAACTTGTACGATACATTGTTGAAGGACTCACACCTAACTTTGACACGATCACAGCAGCACTGTCAATAAACAGAAAAATCTCCTTACCAGACTTGAGACAAACTCTACTGGACTTCGAGAAGAAAAGACAGGACAGAAGCAAAAATCATGAAAATGCTTTCAGATCATCAGGCAACCAATTCAAAGAAAAGTCATGCTTCATTTGCAAAAGAAAAGGACATTTCAAGAAAGACTGTTGGTTCAACCCTAACAACAAAGGAAATCAAAATAATACAACAAACAAAAATAACATGGCCAGTACAAGGAACTACCATAAAGGACCAAAACAAAACAAAGACACGGCCAGACAGCAATCCAAGAACGAACGGAGGAACCATCCCAACGAAGAAACTCCACTTCAGAATACGCACTACATGTAATCACAAGGGAGGAACGCCCGACGACTCAGGACGTGTGGATAATTGATTCTGCGTGCACAAGCCACATGACTTCCCATGGTGAATGGATCGAGCACAAGACGGAGGAGAGAAGAAGCATACAAGTGGCGGAAGAAGGGAGACACATCGAATCTGCCTCATCAGGATCAATCCAAGCTACTGTACAAGGTAAGGACAAACTTAACGCTGTAACCCTGCATAATGTCCTCCATGTACCACACTTGAAAAGAAATCTAATGTCCATTCCAAGCGTAGTAAGAAGAGGGAACTCTGTTCTTTTGAATTCTGAAGGAGCATACATTTACTCATCTGATGACAAGCTAATAGGAACAGGCAACTTTGATGGTAACATGTACACATTGAACCTATCACGTTTATCTGAAGCAACTCATATTCCAAATGAACATTGCTTGATTTCAAAGGACAATTCTAGGACTGCATGGCACAGGTTAGGACATCCTAGTGACAACAAATTAGACCTGATTTTGAAGAACAATCTTCTAAAAGGCTTGGACTCTATAAATGGTACCCTTGATCAATGTGATGCTAGCTCCTTGGGAAAAATGACCAAAGTACCCTATGTTCGCACAGATAGCAATCAGGAAAGCTACCCCTTTGGAGCCATTTATGTCGATCTCTGTGGTCCAATGAGAATAAACTCCTTGGGCGGAAGTAAATATTTCTTGACCATCGTAGATGGATTTTCTAGGAGAATATTTGTAGAATTTCTCAAAGATAAACTCTCAGCAGCAGAAGTTTTGAAGAAGTTTATTGTAAAGAGAGAAAACGAGCTAAACTCAAAACTAAAATGACTTAGAACAGATAACGGAACAGAATTTATCAATAAAAACCTTGAAACCTTCATAGAATCCAAAGGAATTAAACATGAACTTACTACACCGTACACCCCAAGAAGCAATGGGAGAGTTGAAAGAGCTAACAGAACACTATTAGACAAAGGCCGAACACTTCTGGCAGACTCACAATTACCCCTACACTTCTGGGCAGAAGCTGTGAATACAGCTACATATCTGTACAATCTAACTCCCACAACCAATGACCCAGACACTACCCCTATGGAAAAATGGAAAGGTAAAAAGCCATCCGTCTCTCACATCATGAGATTTGGTTGTGAAGTCTTCTATAAACTCGAGAATCATCAAAGACACAAACTAGAAGCTAAATCTAAGAGAGGAATATTTGTAGGCTATTCAAGATGCAGAAGAGCTCATCGAGTATTTGATATCACAGCGAGAGTTATTCTTGAAACCGCAGACATTCACTTCAGAGAGAACAATAATGTCATCTCGGAAGAAAAACAAAGTGATAATAATACAGACACTGACACATATTTATTCATTCAGGAGGATGAACAACTGGACAATCATGTTCTATCAGATGTTGATATTGAAGAGCCAGCACCAGATACCATGATCAACAGACAGACAGAGTCAAGTGGATCAGACAGACCACAAAGAACTCGAACAATACCTAAAAGATTCGATGACTACGTTCTGGCTACTACGAATGAAATCATTCCGAAAGACTATGATGAAGGCATCGCATGCAAAGACAAGAAACATTGGGAGAACGCAATGCTTGAGGAAATACAGAACATGTACTCGCATCAAGTATGGGAACTGGTACCTAGACCTGTAAACGCTAAAGTTGTCAAAAGTAAATGGGTGTTCAAAATATCTAAAGAACAAGAAAACAAAAACAAAACTTGCAAAGCTAGACTTGTTGCAATGGGATGCAACCAAATCCCAGGAAGATATTACAACGAAAGTTTCAGCCCTGTAATTAAAAATGCCACCCTCAGGACTATTTTGTCAATGGCAGCAACAAAAGATTCAGTCATTAAACTATTTGATGTGAAAGCAGCCTATCTAAATGGAAACATTGAAAACACAATATTCATGGAACAACCTGCTGGATTTGTCCAAGACAGAAACAAAGTTTGCAAACTCAACAAAAGTATTTACGGTCTACCTCAATCAGGAAGATCGTGGTATGAGAAATTCAGTCAAGTACTTCATGACTGTGGACTGAAAAAACTTAAATCTGATCCTTGCCTATTTAAATGGAAGAATGAAGACAAATACTTCTATGTAGGGATATATGTTGATGACTTTATCACTGTCTCAGATTCTGAAGATACCTCAAACAGATTCATCAATAAATTGAGACATCACCTGGAAATAAAGGATGTAACATGTAAAGGCATGTTTTTGGGAATCAAGATCATACAAGACAAGGAGGGAATTTCGCTACAGCAAAGCCACTATGTACAACAAATTTTGCAGAAATATGGAACGGAAAATTGTAAGGAAGTTCCAACACCAGGTTCCAAAGAAATCAATTTGGACAATCATATTGAAGATGACAATTGTGATCAGCACACTTACCAAGAAGCCCTTGGAATGCTAATGTTTCTAGCTGTTAAGACCAGACCCGAAATCGCTTACATCACTAGCAAACTTTCACAGTACTCCAGACAACCAAAACAGATGCACTGGACAGCAATCAAAAGAGTGGTGAGATACCTACGAGGAACAATTGACCTAGGAGTGAAATTTGAAAGAGGGAAGGCTGGAATCCTGAAGTCCTACACCGATGCCAGCTGGTCGACCACTCATGATGGAAAATCCTACGGCGGATATGTATTGAAGCTCGGCGAAGCAACTATAGACTGGAAAAGTAGTAAACAACCACTCGTCGCCCTATCCACAATGGAAGCGGAAATGATAGCTGCTTGTGAAAGCTGCTGTCAAATCAAGTGGATAATAAACCTGTTACGAGAGCTGGAAGAATGGAATTTCACGGAAAAACCAACTGCGATCTATACAGACAGTCAGTCATTGATCAACTGGATCTCCAGCCCTAAACAAAGCAGTCGCTGTAGACATATCAACAGAAAGTACCACTTCTTGAGAGACTGTTATGAATCCAGAGACATCTTCCTTCTATACAAGCCATCTCAGGACCTGGAGGCGGATATCTTCACAAAGGACCTATCCCGAGACCAGATGAAGAAACACCTGGAGAACCTCAGCATCGTGGGAATAAAGACAAAGTAAGGAGGGAATTGTTACGCAGACTTTGACTTTATCATCATCGGTGCTGACGTCACTTCTACTTCTACGCTTCATGACTTTTCTGTTTTGATTTATCGCTCGCTTGTTTACAACAATTGTATTGGAACAAGTCGTTCCTTAAATAAATATATATTAGTTTATATCTAAAGGGATGTCCTCGTAACTACAAAATCCGTGAGTACAAAACAACTTGAAATCCTTAAAAAAGAAACATCGTATTTTTGCTAAGAGCCTATCAAAACTTTAATTTTTTAATAGTTCTGATATAGATTTTATGTGCTTCTGCCAAGGATTTTCTCAGCGTCTTAAGTAGGTTTTACAACTTTAGTCGTGCAACATGAAGAGAAGTCTTGGCTTTAATATGGAGGAGTAATCCCAGAGTCAGTTGCAAAAATAAAAATATATAGAGTTCACAGTACTAATGACTTAAAGGTCTTCTCAGCGATCTTCAATTTGTCTGCCCTATTCTGTTCAACATCTTCACCAAAATATAATATATGTACGAATATTAAGAAAGACAAAATGGTAAGACAATTTATTATGATCCAATCAATCAAACCTTATTTTTTATTTGGCCAACCCAAGTTTCTGGAGCGTACCCCAAGTTGTGCTTCAGACCTAATTTTTTTGACTATTTTCAAGGAAAGTTCAATTCATGAAGTGGCACTGAGAAAATTTATTTCTTGGCTTAGATCACTGATTCCTTGCCATCTGTGATCTTTGGTGTTGGAAGCCTGGGAAGGTGAAAAGGGGATTGACTCACGCACATATTGGGTTATCGTTAAACTTTTGTGTAGTCAACTAGACTAATCAGGTGAATCCATATTTGAAATCAAGTAACATGGAGAGAAATACTCTGGTAGTTGAAAAAAATCTCCCGAGATTTCAAGTAGAATGGTTTTTAATTATAAAGGTATTTCCACATTTTCTGTAAAGGGGGTGTCTTCTTTTAAGTCGCGCAAGACTTTTAGGGAGTGTAACGAAAGATGATGGCGATTTTTAATGTGCAGCTGCCATAGCTGCTTGGTCTGATATTTCATTTACCTCGTTGCCACTGTGCCCTTTGACCCAGTAGAATTGTACATTTGGAGTACTTTGTGGGTTGAAAATGATTTCAGCGATAAAGTGTGTTCTTGAGGGCAAAAGATTATATATGGCAGTGAGAAAAGATTGGAAGCCTGAAGTAATACAAAGCATTCATGCGGAAAAGTATTGATAAACTCTGCATGGCCAGGCTGTGTATTCTTTATGCAGTCTAAGGTGTATGAATTGTAGAGGAGTTGTCAAGAGAACTCCAACTTCTTCAGTAGATTGTGATCCATCTTTAAATAGAGTGGCGACTTTTTTTTGCTGCAGTGATTTTGTATAATATATTATCCTACGAAACGGGAAAATATAAGGACTATGAACCCGCGCGACTCAAAGGGCCACTGTTCAGAGATATAATAGGTACTGTAGGTATGCATGGTCCAACAATGATTATTGCTTTCTTGCAGAGAAGACGACGAAGCGTGCGATCGACATTAGTAGCATAAGCACGTCTTCTCTAGGCATCAGAACCATACAATAATACTAGGGGAATAGCTAATTTGTAAATATTGCGCCCAGAACAGAAAGTTGACTCAAATTGGATTTCATGGTGCTAATGATCCTTGGTATTTTATAAAGTTATTATTTATGTTACTGGGCTAAACCTATTGCTCAGGTGGGTAAAAATGCCATAAAGGAATTTTTGGAACTTTGGTCACAATGCTTTCAATGTCTAACAAATAATAGCGCCAAGATTTTGCATTAAATATGCAAGAACTCTTGTGCCAACTAAAAAACAATCAACATAATATCAAAAAATTTCCAACATATAAAGGAAGAAGTGTAAGCAAATAAATAAATATAAATTCAAAACTTATATAGAATACTTATGTCGTAATTTATATGTTGTATTTACAATGTTGTATATATATAATAGTTGTACAATAGAAATACAAAGCATGATTTAACTTTAAAATTACGTCTAATAAAATGGAAACCTGGAAAAGAAAAGGCGGGACCCAGAAAGGTTATAAACAGGTTGTTAACATTGTCCAAGCAGCTAAGGGAAGATGTACACATATTAGGCATGTCAGTTCTTGATTGGAAAGGACGCCCAAAAAAGTCCGCCCTCTGTGACGTTACCATTAGTATATAAGCTTGTTTTTTTCTGAGCTCAGAAGGCACAGCAGTATAGAGGCAGGTGCAGTTAAGTCGTCATGCTTCCTGATTGATTATGATCCCAGGACTCCTCACAGTCCATCTCACCTTCCCGGGTGCTCCTCCTAAACCAAGGTAACCATGCTCTTATGCATGTGGATGTCTTTTGTCTTCAGGCTAGTGCGCTCCCACTTTGGCCCATGACTGCATGTTAAATGAGAAGCCTACTGCAACGATGTCAGCTCCAATTTTTAAAGCATGTATATATGTGATAACCGAGGGTCAAACCTGTAGTAACCGAGAGGGACAGTCAGGGCGTGGAGAGTTTTCCAGTACTTCTCTGCATCTTGGAAGACCTTTAACAGTTTTCACAGAGTACAGGCAGTCGAGGCAGAGTGGAAAGCTTGGGAATGTCCACACACAAAAAACGAAGATACACAGTTGTAGTAGGAAAGTTCAGTGAACAGATAGGAGTCGAGCTAAGAGCAAGATGGATATAAAAGAGTTCTTACTGTTCTACATAGTCGATGAGGTGGTCCTGGGTACAACCGACGAGGGCTCACGCTGATGGTGAAGTGGCTATTATTTCGGCTAGGGCAGAGGTCTCATATATCTTTGCCGAGGGGGGAGATATGCGGGAGAATGGACTTTGAGCGGGTGCAAAGGGCGTGGGGCGTCTGCGATATTCTACACCCTTTGACCTTGATGGCAACGACTTGCCAAATTCCTCTTTAGGTTTGTTGGACCTCTATCTCGATCTCTTGCTTAGCTCAGCTCTTAATCTATTACATAGTTTTATTTATTCATCCTCGGTTTGTACAAAGTACATTACATATGATGATGTAATGACACATGTCAATCATGCGTATAATTATTTATAGATGTGTTTCTATAAACAACATCACAATCTTGTTATAAGTTTCATACAATATAAGGTTGTTGGTTTAAATTACCATATATTTATATATATATATATATTTTAAATATGAAAAACCTTTGAGAACTCTTGTTGAGGATCTAAATAAATTTGATTAGGAATAAAAGGACTTGCTTTGTGGGGGGTGATAGCTAGATAGAGCCTTTCAAGACCTAACGGTCCGTATCTATCCCTTGATAAATAGCAACTATCCATTTTTAAAATTGTAGACCACCAGTCAAAAATACTGCTTCCTTCTATGAGGGTTTATTATATAAATACTAAATATATGAGAGAGGGTTGTGTAATATATATAATATTTTGTATATATAAATAAAATAATTTAAAAAACATTCTCAAAATAAATAGAGTAATAAGATCTTAGATGATTATTCTATTTCATAGTCCGCATCTCTTGGTTGGCCTTGCAGTCCAGCCTTGTAGATCTTACCACTTAGCTCTACCTCTTGAGCTCTATTACTTCTTGTATGAGTTCTTCAACATCAAATAATGTTCATTCCAACAGCTTGCTTAGAGATGACTTGGATAATTATTGCAGTGAAGTTCAGGTTCATCTGCTCCATGGTTCGCTTCTCTTAATTTGGCTTGGAATCCAGGGCTGTCGAGCCTGGCAGGTCCTGAAGTCATCTCACACAGGTCCACCTCCAGCACTGTGGAACTTTTGGCTTCGGGGTATTGGAGGCTATGCAGTGGTTGATGGGGCAGTCAGTGGGGATGGTCAGGTCAGTCTTTGGGCCTTTCTCTTCGATCAATTCTTTGACCATTATCTCCAGCTCTTCATGGATGTCAATTATTCTCACACCAGGTACTGTGTAATCCTCACACACTTCCTGGTTCAGCGGTGAGCTCCTGTAGTATGTCTTATCTCCTTTCAGATATCCATGGAATTATGCACCACTGGATGACGCGGAGTTACCCTGGTTTCTGTAGCTCGACTGCATGTTACAGCAGTCATGGTCCAGTTGGCTACCAGGATTGGGCCTCGGTTGACTGGGGGCTCTTGTGGGAGCCTCCTCTGCCACAACACTCTCACAAAAATATGATTTATTTATGTTAACATTGCCCTCTTCAGTAAGCGTCCTTTCATTCCTTTTAAATTTATTTATTTGTGAGTGAAAAGTCGAACTGCTTTCCACATGTATAGACATGTAGTGCACTTACAGTAAAAGCAGTCGCTTACTTCTACCTACCATGATTATCATGGCTTGTACCATATTTATTTATACCACCAGATATTTACAAATAATTACAGTAGACTCTCCTATAACGCGAGTTTTTACAACGCGATTTCGCACAACGCGATAAAAAAATTGCGACAAATTTATTTATACAACGCGAATTTTCGTATAACGCGTTTTAAAATAAAATGCGGAAATTTCCATATTGACAACTGCAAATGCATTTAATTTTTATGCACACGCGTTTTTATTTTTATTTTTTGTTTTTGAACGAAGTAGTGTTGTATACTTTGTCAATTTAATTGCACATGTGTTTCTGTAAGTAAATTTTTTTATATAGTGTTAAATTGAGTTTTAAAGCTTAAAATAATATTTTTAACGCATATAAGGTATTAAATTAGAATTTACATGTAAATATTTTGCAAATATAAAAACTTGCTCCCCAGGCATGATGAATAAAGTTGGAAAAAAAAAAGAAAAATTGAAAAGGAGATATACTGTATCATGTAAAAATGTATTGTATAAAATGATGTATATAGGAAAAATAATTATATACTAAAACAAAACTAAATGTTATATTATTTTATATGCAAATGTATATTAAAAAAAAAACAAATTGCGTAGTGAATAAACTTCAATTTGTTTTTTTTATATACATTTGCATATAAAATAATATAGCATTTAGTTTTGTTTTAGTATATACTTATTTTTCCTATATACACTGCGTGACATTGAAAATGGAACACCAAGAAATAGTGGCCAGAAAGTGATGAAACTCGGCAGACAGAGAGAGACAGGGACGAACAATAAGTGATCTTTATTTCAAAATGATAGTCATAATACAGAGCGAGAACGGCGTCGGCTTAGTAGCAAGTAGGACCACCGCGGACGGCGATGCACGCAGCAACACGTCTAGGTAGAGAGTCAATCAGAGTACGGATGGCGTCCTGAGGGATGGCTCTCCATTCCCTCTCAACCATTTGCCACAGTTTGTCTTCTGAACGCGGCTGTGGCAAGGCATGCAAACGGCGTCCAATGATGTCCCAGACGTGCTCGATTGGTGAGAGATCAGGAGAGTACGGTGGCCAGGGAAGCATCTGTACATCTTGCAGAGCTTGTTGGCTAATGCGAGCAGTGTGCGGTCGGGCGTTATCCTTCTGATAAAGGGCATTGGGTACCCCCTGAAGGTAGGGGAGTGTCACCGGTCGCAGCACATCATCAACGTATCGTTGGGCCGTCATAGTGCCCTGAATACGAAGTAAAGGTGACCTGGAATCATACGCGATTGCGCCCCAAACCATGATTCCACGTTGTCGCACGGTGGGGCGTTCCACAATTGCTGCCGGATTGGACCTTTCTCCACGTCGACGCCACACGCGTACACGGCGACTATCACTGGACAAGCAGAAACGCGACTCATCTGAGAACACGACCCTGTGCCATTCCGTCATCCACGTCGATCTAGCCCGGCACCATTCCAAACGTTTGCGCCTATTCGGTGGGGTCAATGGCAGTCTTCTTAGCGGACGGCATGAGTGCAAGCCATTAGCAACCAATCGACGGGAAATGGTTCTGGTCGAGATGGAATGATCTAGGGTGTCTTGCACATGTTGCAGGATGGCGGTACAAGTGGCTTGTGGGGCCGCCACTGCTTGTCGAAGGATACGCCGATCCACACGTGCTGACGTCACTCTCGTTGCACCGACATTCCTATAAATTGCCACATTTCCTTGTTCCAACCATCTTCTCCACAGTCGGTGCACCGTGGACGCACCAAGGTGTGTATCAGCTGCGATTTGACGTATGGACCAACCTGCCCTTTTCAGTCCGATCACCATGCCCCTCGTAAAAGCGTCTGTCTGCTTGAACTGCCTCCGTTTACGATGACCTGGCATTCTCTGTTATTACACGTGTCTTTTGACACAAGAACAAAATTTCTACAATGATTTTCCTTGAAGAAATAACTACACGAATACTGTCCTTTCTGCAAGTTCCTTCCCTTATATCTTACTCCATGTGCGCACGAGAGCTGCGCATTTTACATCATTTGCATAACTCGGTTAGGCGCGTCTACCCTGAAATTTGCATAATTTTCTGGCCACTATTTCTTGGTGTTCCATTTTCAATGTCACGCAGTGTACATCATTTTATACAATACATTTTTACATGATATTTGTCACTAACAATTTACCCTAACAACATTCGCGTTATACAAGTTTTATTTCGTACAACGCGAATTCCTATAACGCGATTTCATACAACACGGAACACATTGATCGCGTTATAGGAGAGTTTACTGTATATTAAATATTGTCTTTTTCATCACACCTACAATTAGATAATAAATATTGATTGCTTTATTGGTGTTAATGAACTGATCGAAAAGGTGAATGATTTCATTGATTGTGAATTTTGATTTGTTTTTATGGAACAGATACAGGCTTGAGCTTTGTGATGATGATGATTTACTCTCATTCCATGCCTGCTGTGCAATTGGGAAAGTTGTTAATTTAGCGATTAGGAGGCTAAAGTTATACTTACACCATTAGCGTGTTGAACCATCTGCGAAGTCAACTAACTCGCTCTTCCTGGGTTTTGTATATTTGGCACTTTTCTTGCAATGAGAATGAAGAGGAAAGGGATTAGAATTGCTCCTTGTGGGACTCTATCAAGTGAAAGATAATTTTTCTATACATTAAATAGTTGGTAATGAGTTGGATTAGTTCTCCAGGGCAGTAACTAAGATGAAGGATTATTTATTTACTGTGTTGAAAACTCGGCTGATATCTAGGTTGATATTTTATCCCGATCTTCTATGGATTTTTGATGAATATTTTGTTGGTAGCTGGAGATTTTTCAAAAGAGAGTCAATAAACAAACCCAAATTAGAGTGGGAGAACCAGTTGTAACAGTTTGCTAGCCATATTCTAGTCGAGCATACTATATACGAAAAAATATATACATATATGCTATGGGATACATGGTGTAATTTGTATTTATGTGAATATTTGAACCTATAATATTGGATATATAGATCCTTCTGATAAGAAAAATATAATCAAGGGCTACTAGGCTAAATCACCATGTTGCTGCCCATGAGGAAGACCGTCTTGCCCGACAACACACGCTCCATGCCCGAGTAGTAGTCGTAGATGATTCGTTCCAGGTCTACCATGATCTGGTTCCTTAGAACCCGTAGAATGGGAGGCATCTTGGACTCCATCTGTGCATGGAACACGTTCTCTCTATGGTACAGAGTGAGCGAACACTTTGGTAGAACATATAGTTTTGATAATATTGCGTTGTTCTACCGATGTTCCAAATCCCATCAGCACCAATGATGAACATGATGCAGACATCATTTTTGTCGGGCCACTATATAAACGAGATTGAGAGAGACTCCAAGAACTCAATGCTTCACAGTTTTACGTTCCATCTTAGCGCAAGAACTATACTAATGTAATATATTTTGTTCCTGATATAGAGTGGTATAAAATTTCTCATTAGCGACCACCTCCCTGAGCAATCATTTTATAAATGACTTAGCGATGATTAAATTGTTCCTTCAATGATACACTACTTCCAGGAGAGACCAGGACTATCTGTGTTTCCGAGAGGTCTTACGCGGGAGGTTCTACAATAGTTACATCTCAGAACCAGCAGTATTAGAGGAAATAAAGATGACTTATAGTGAGTTCGGAGTCAGCCACAGTTCCTCCGGCACCAGGAGATCGTACTCTTTATGTTGGAAAAGCAGCTCTGCAATAGAGTTGAAGGGCATCTTGCGGGAGACGGAGGTGATGTCGATGACCACGATGATGAGGAAGAGAAACAACAGTCCGTTTGGCTCGGAACTCCGTCCCTGCGGTATCCAGTAACTGGTGGAACTTCTTGTTTAGAGGAACCACCTGAGGTTGTTTGATGACTAGGAGGAAAATGAGATTTATAAATCGAAGGGAAAGATTTGAATTAAATAATCTCTATATATTATTTGATACAAACTCTCTCAAACCCCAAGGTATCGATTTGGCTGAATTAACGAATATTTCACCACCATCTTATAGATCTAATTTTGCTCTTAGATCTGTCATGTTTTCCCCTGTGTGTTAAGTCAATCCATTAATATCTATCAATATCAAACACACACTAATCTAGATGCAGTAAAGTTGGAAAATATATAAACAATTATGTTCAGTTGAGAAGTCTCCTCCAGCGACGAAGAGTCCTTCTCCAGACAATTAGGAAATCTATGTGAATTTCCTTCATTTTAAAAATCAGGAACAACTTATAAATGGTTGCCATGGCGATGCTTTGTACATAAACCCCTATTAGAAAGTCAAATGATTCACCTTCACAGCAAGCAATCAATCAAATGTACAAGATCTTGACTTCTAATATGATTTGGTAAGAACTCAGTGTTCATCAATTTGCAAATCCCTTGTAAATATACCACGTGTTATTGAATATAATTGTTCAGGTATTTATACAAATGCAAAACTCTACACTTCAAAGAGCTTATTTCTAATGATTAATGGCACAAAATTTCGAGTTTATACTATTTAGACGAGTAAGAAATAAAAATAATAATGTTGATAAGTTTTCTCAAATTGAAATATTGAACATTGCTCTTATCTAATGTAAAGTAGTATCGGAATTGTGTAAATTATAACTTTTCAGCTTTAATCATTTTTTATAAAATTCTCGTCTGAAGTGTTCCAGCTAGTCAAGCTAAGCATGTTGTAACACAATTTGTAATAAAAATTAACGCATTTTATTTCTCTCATCAAATTCTGAAAACTATCAGGCCATTTTTTGAGCTCCATGACAACCTGTACTAAAACTTCTATTTTTATGAAAACTACGTCAAATTCTTATTAAGGAAAGAAAATCGCATTAAAAGTTATTAAATTACTTTCGTGTTTTTAATGTAATTATTTTCCATCAAAAGTTTGGACAAAATTTGGAACATATTTTAGGCCATTTTGTTCTCTATGACAAATCTCTCTACATTTTTGCGATATCCTTTTAAACCTCCCATTTTCAGCTATATTGGTCATTAAGTGTTTTAAGAACTGTAAGACTCAGGATGTAATTTACAGAAGAAAAAAGTACAGAGGATCATTAATCATCATCAAGTTGACATTTAAGTACTGGGGACGGTAGGTCGACTCTTGGCCTCTTTTGAGCCTTGGCCATTTCTTTAGAGATTATGTTTTAAAATAACTACATAAATATTTTCTCACAATGAGTTTATTTTTTATTTTAAAATTTAAGCTTTCAAGGGATAATCGCTCTTCAACGGGCTTAATTTCAAAACATAGACTATATCATACAAAAAATGTTTATACAAAAATACGCGCGCAGCGTGGATATTTACAATTGAATTTTAAAATGGTAATGCAAATCTTAGACTTTATATATTATTTTAAACAAGATAGCTATTTATTTACATCTATAATTAAATTTTAAGGAATAGGTCTGTGAATCAAGAATAGAGATTATGTTTTACCAGAACATTCGCACGTTGTCGGACATTCGAATGAGAAGTCCGAGGACCTATAAACCGAGGTGGTAAACCATCCTGATGACTCTTTCTCTCTCTAGTGAACAGAATCGATTTATATTTTTTAACAATTCCATTGACATCATTCAAAGACATACACATTAAGAGATTTGTACTTTAAAATATAGATGCAAATATAATTGAATTAAATATAAAAATATTTGCAGAGCTTCTTCATTCAGAAATTGGGAGGCAAGCTTTCACGGGGTCGTGCTTCATCAGGCCACTGGTTCCGCAAAGGCGTGCAACATACATACACCCTAGAAGCAGATGGCCTCCCAGACTTTTCGGTCCATAAGCCGGCGCAACATAATACAATAGAGATTCACAGAAATACATTAAAAAAATCAAATATATTCATTAAATTTATTTCTGTGAATCTCTATTATACTAGTATATATGTTACACGCCTTTGCGGAGCCAGTGGCCTGATGAAGCACGACCGCGTGAAAGCTTGCCTCCCAATTTCTGAATAAAGAAACTCTTCAAATATTTTTCTATTTATTCAATTCAATAAAATTAAGAGATTAATGGGGAAACTACAGCAGAGACACTATGTACAATCAGAGATGATCCCACAATGATGAAGACTCGACCTCCAGACAATCAGGGAATCATCGCTAACCCATCTCACCTCAAGGCTCAGGAAAGGCATGGGACTTGGGCATAGTTGGCGTCGGCAACCAGTCCTTGCTTGAGGAACCTGTAGCCCTGTAAAGAAAGGATATCGTGAAGTGTTGCTTTAATTTGCAAACAAAAAGGTGAGATTTTTCCTAAAAAAATACTTTATATCACTATTTCTTTCTCTTTATTTTTATTAAATAAATAACATGGAATCATCTCACACACTTCTATATCTACTTTAATGGTGTTTCAAAATTAAAAAAACCTATTTAGTAAAGTCAATTATTATCTAACCTAAATCCTGATCTCATCTCTAAGATGTATTATAGATAGTTTTATTTTTGAGCGGTCAAATGGTTTCTACCTTATGAAGATAGGACGATTTTGTCAAAAAAACGCTTATCCCATATAATTAAACATTGGTCTGTTATAAGAGGGATTATGAAATCATCCAAAAAGGTGTTTAAGCCGATTTTCAGGCTAGAATGCAACATGAAGTTGCGGGGAAAACGATACTAATGTACCATAAGAGGCATTCTTCCTTGAATTATGCATCAGACCGATGCATTTGTTCATAACCTTAGTAAGGGGGTCGGTGGAAGGATGGTCTAAACCGCTACGACCCGGGTTCGTTTCCCGCATTGGGCACTTTTTTCTGATAAAAAAAAAAAAAAAAATGTTCCAATGGCCCCCGATTCTTGCAAAAGTCCAACCCCACCAGCGAGTGCAATTAACCAAACGGGGCTCTGGCACATTTGTAAGTGCAAAATTGAACTGCTTTCCACATATGTAGACATGTGGTGCACTTACAGTAAAAGCAGTCGCTAACTTCTTCCCACCATGATTATCATGGCTTGTACCACGTGTACTAGAGATAAGCAAAAAAAAAAAAAGAATAGTGATGATGAAGAATGAGCCACAATACCAGTTTCAGTAAATTGGACCGATTTCATAATCCTTATCGTAGAATGTTATGAAATCGAAGCCGCCCCTGTACTGATGAGGGCTAAAGAAGGAAACCATGGCATACAGGTTGTTGGCTTTTGTTTGAATTTGCCAAAACTGTGTTGTGACTTCAGCATCACTATTAAAGTTTTTTACTAGGGTGATGCATCAATCACGTCTTTCATGGCTTTGGGAAGGTTCAAGATTCATTTCTATAGACAACTATGAGTTATACCAGTGCAATCGTTAAACTAAAACAACGTTTAAAAACCACAAAAAAAATAAAAAAATAAATTGAGCTCGTTGAAGAGCAATTATCGCTTGAAAGCTAGCATTTTAAAATAAAATGAAACTCATTATGAGAAATATATTTCTGTAGTTTATAAACGTTTTCACAATTATATCGTGAAAAACAACGTTTCCCTCTTTTAACGACAAGCAGGCCGCGGTGGGTTCATTGGATCTGTTCACCTCAGTCATGCTATCTGGTGAACGTGCTTGAAACTCGTGCAGCGTGCACTGAGGGCTTCAGATTCCATTATTCACGGTATTGATATACCAATTAGTTCATATTTCATCCTATTATAATATAGAACGTCCCTCTTTAAACGACAAGTATGCCGCGGTGGGTTCATTGGATCTGTTCACCTCAGTCATGCTATCTGGTGAACGTGCTTGAAACTCGTGCAGCGTGCACTGAGGGCTTCAGATTCCATTATTCACGGTATTGATATACCAATTAGTTCATATTTCACCCTATTATAATATAGAACGTATAAAGATTGGGAGAAACTCAAAATATATTTGGTGATTTCAACTAAAAGCAAGAAACAGTTATATCAGGTAAGATTATTTTCAAATAGTTTTCTACAACTGTGTGTGTGTACACTCATGGTCAAAACTTAAGAAAGTTTCATATTTTGATGTCGCCGTTTTTACTGCCCTTTTATCAATGTAAAAATATTGGGATGGCCTGGCTCCCCTTAGATCAAACTGACGCTGGGAGAGTAGTATGGGGGCAGTATAAAATTGTTTTATATTAAAAAAATATGTTCGCGCACGACGAATTGTTTATATTTATAAATATATGTGTTATGTTCAATAAACTATATGCACCTTGTGTGTGTTGGAGAAAATAGTAATTGTAATTTATAAAAGAGGAGGCAACTAGAATAGGAAATGAGCAGAGAAATGAATAGGGGGAATAAACAATCAGCCAAAATTTGAATTAGAATCGCAGGCGGACAATTTCATTGTGTTCGGCAGGTGTCCAAAGAGAGCCACGCCATTGGCTGGGTCCTTTCGGCTGCTGCAATTAGAGGCGGTGGCCATTTTGGATGGGACGTCCGCCGTCGTTTGATACGGAGCTGGGAGAGGATATCTGTTTTGTTTAGAAAAACTTTGTGATAAGCCAGTCAGTCTGGGGCCAGGATGGAATCTTCCAAGTGTACTTTCATCCAAGGGGGCGGTGCGCCGGTGGAAGGATTCCACTTGCACGGCGACCATGGCCATACCCACGACAAGATGGAAACGCCAGGTTCTTACCTTAAACGTGATCGTCCCATCAGCAGGAAGGATTGGGACATGCGAGCCTTCACCATCGGCGTCGGCGGGCCTGTAGGATCGGGCAAGACAGCCCTGGTGCTCGCGCTGTGCAAGTACCTGAGGTCGGAGTACGAGCTGTGCGTGGTGACCAACGATATCTTCACTAGGGAGGATTGGGAGTTCCTGGTCAGGAACGAGGCGCTGGAGGAGGAACGGATGCGAGCGGTGGAGACCGGTGGCTGTCCGCATGCCGCTATCCGGGAGGACTACTCCGCCAACATGGAGACCGTCTTGGAGCTCACGCGTAAGTTCCGGCCGCAGATGGTGCTGGTGGAGTCGGGCGGAGACAACTTAGCTGCCAACTTCAGCCGCGAGTTGGCCGACTACATCGTGTACGTCATCGACGTGGCGGGAGGCGACAAGATCCCGCGAAAGGGAGGGCCCGGAATCACCGAGAGCGACCTTCTGGTGATCAACAAGGAAGACTTGGCGGATGCGGTGGGCGCGGACCTAGGCGTGATGCTGGACGACGCCCGGGCGATGCGGCAAGGTGGACCGACCGTCGTGACTCAGGCACGCCACGGCACGGGCGTCGACCGCGTGGCCCAGCACATCCTGACTGCCTTCCGGGAACAGACCGAGGAGTATCACAACTAGGGGTAGGTCTTTTCTAGCATCTGTCTCTTGTTAGAACATAGCTTCCCCTTAATTTACAATTGTGTATTTGTGTGTGTTGTTAAAGCATTCATATATGTAACAACGGTGCTTCCACCAATACTCTCCCATATCATAGCCGTTGTACTGGAATGTTTCATTAAACTTTTCAAATAACTTTTTTTCGCGTTTTATTTTTACAAACTTACACACTTGAAGATGAGATGTACCATTGATTAGAATATGTGCTGATAAAGAATAAATAGATATTAAAAATAAAAAAAGGCACATCCTGACCAGGAGCACAGGTGCTTTTTAGAATGCAGATGTGCTCCTGGTCAGGATATGCCTTTTTTATTTTTAATATCAACACCTGACCATTTTATTTATTTTTTCCTATTATTTTTTACATAAATAGGTATTTAAAACAAAAATAATGGATGTGTGTTAAAAAAGGACAGTTAGCATCCCCTAGACAAGAATTACAGTAATCCCTCGTTATCACGGACTCGGATTATACGAACTCTCGGTTTGCGCGAACCGTTTCTTTCCCCCGTTAAATTTCAATGCTTTCCAAAGAGATTTTGCCGGTTAAGACGAAATATTCGGTTATGACGAAATACGAATTAAATTTAGCCCCCAGCAGAACTAATCAATCGGTTAAAACGAATTATAATATGTTTTTAAAGGCGAGTTATAAGTAAAACAATAAACTATTAAAACAACAAAAACGCCGTTTAATCAAGTATTGGCTTTCTTTGTCTTTTGTGTATACATTCGTCCTTTGTTTGTTATGATGACTCATTTTCTATGAAACCATCCCCTTGGGGTCGTTCCATGTACTCAATCAGTGGAAAATGAAGAATGGACCAAACTCCTTTCAGCTACAAACCCAGCTGAGACTTTGACTTTCCTGGAGTATGTTGCCCTGGATGAAGGGTTGGAAATTTGCGGTTCACCCGAATTAGAAGAAAAGAAGAAAGAAGAAACAGAAGACGATGAGGTGAAAGAAGAGATAATGATGCCTACTAGAGGGGAAGTAATCGCGGCCCTCGAAACCCTCCAGAAGCTGTCCAAAACCTCTGCGGATATTGATGTTCATTTTGAAGATGACCTGGATAAAATAAGAAGGGAGTGTCTGAAATAGTGCCCAATCAAATACCACCAAAAAACTATAACAGACTTTCTGAAGCCTGCAGAGAAAACCCAGATATAGGATACTCTATGCATACTGCATATGCTGCATACACATAAACATTGTATGTACCAAGTATATTATGTAAGTAGTTTCTTTTGTTGTTCTTTTTTATTTGTGTTTTAAAATAAACTTATATTCTCATGTTATTGCCTTACATTGTGATTATATTATCCATATTGTCTTTTAAAATAAAAAACTTTATGTACATACATATACATAATTGTTGTTCCTTAAAATTATAAAATATTTTCATTAATATTGTTTTCAAATAAATTTATTCGTTATTCCTCAGAAATGTAGTTTTCTTACTCATCAGTAGTACATAAGAACAACCCCCGGATACCACGAATTCAATTCGTCTAATACGAATTCGGTTTATACGAATTCGGTATATATTCTTTTAAGACGAAAAGGGTATTTCGTTCTCCCGTTGAGTTCGTCTTAACGAGGGATTACTGTAGATAGTTTTCGGCCTCAACATACTTATATACAAGGCATTACTGTGTCGTCCGAAATAAAAAAATGAAATTACTTTGATACTACCTCTTCTTTTATAAATTGGACTTATTTGTTACTTATTTTAATGTTAAAATATTTTCATTTCTTATAAATAGATGGTGCGCCAATTTCTTATATCTAATTGTTTGCCTAAGAGCATTGCTCATTAATAATTATTTTACGTATTTATACTATCCTAAAAGGTTAGGAGTCCATTTATATATGCTTGTATATATATATATATACTAGACGAATGAGACCCGGGCGTTTCCCGGGTTTTACCTGTTCTACCGCGTTAGGGTAAAGGTTCGAGCTGCAGTGAGAACTATCAATTAATAATTTATATTTTAATAAGTGTCCAAAAATTACATACAATTATAAGAGGCAGATGGAGTACAGTTTTTACTCCACCAGCGCCTAGAGTATTATATAATGGAAGGAACCGCCGCAGGTTGTAGCGACGCGCGGTAAACAGCCGGCGAGATCAGGCGGTGTTCGAAAAGTACGCGCGCAGCCCCCGGTGCGCGCGCAGGCCGGCTGGCCAGCTCGCAGAATTCCCGGCGTCCCATGCCAGCGTCGCCCGCTGGCATCCTCTTATCTCATGCCCCCCCTGGAGATTGGGACTTGGGTCCGATCCAACGTAGTTGCTATAACGCGGGTTCGGTTCTCGGGTTCGAGGGGATAAGGTCTGCTGATGTTGAGCTGAGTTGGGTGGGGTGGTGTACGGTGGAGGCACGAAAGGTCGTAAGAATCTGCGATTACGGCGAAGAAGGCGTCCGGCGTCGGTCCGGATGAGGTAGCTGCGACCGCGTGGAAGTTGTTCGAGAACCTCAGCAAGGAGGGTCCAATGTTTTGTGCGGTGATCCTGGACAAGGACTATTGCTCCCACTTCCAAATGTGAGAGTGGCTTGGCGTTGCGATTGTATCGCTTGAGGGCTTTCTGCCTTAAGTTCTGGGCTCGTTGATCGCATTCTGAAATCCTTGTTCTCCATTCCTTGGCAAACTGACTACGGTGAAGCGGTAGCTTGGTACGTGTCGGGGCACCAAACACGATCTGCGCTGGACTTCGTCCCTCTGCTTTGGGCGTGTTTCGGAACTCCATCAAACTTTCTAAAAATGTGTCGGACTTGAGATTTCCATTGGTGGTGGTCTTGCTGATTAGGTACTTTATCGCTTTTACGGCCGCTTCGGCAAGTCCATTTGATTGAGGAAAGTGTGGAGATGAGGTGGAGTGCTCGATGTTCCAACGCTTTGTCCAACTCCGAAACTCTTGAGAGGAGAATTGGGGACCATTGTCGGATGTGAGTATCTCTGGGATGCCGTAATCTGCCATCCACTTTTGAAGGTGACGGATGACCGTGGTGGACGTGGGGGCTCTGCCACATTGCGTCACGTTGATCCAACCTGAAAAGCGGTCGACCATAACGAGATATTGGTATCCAGCGTGCGAAAAAAGGTCGCAGGAAACATGTTGAAATGGGTAGCTAGGCGGCGGGTCGGAATAGAGTGGTTCTTTCTGTTGCGAGGGTAGATAGGCTGAACACTCGGCACACGTTTTTACTACGTTCCGGATGTCATTAGTGATGCTCGGCCAAAAGACAGATTGGCCAGCGCGTCGAAGAGTCCGGTCTTGGCCTTGATGCGAAGCATGGAGTATTTTTAGCACTTCTGAGCGTAATGGTGTTGGGATGAGTAGGCGAGAGCCTAAGAAAACGAGTTCTTCGCGTACGCTTAGTTGGTGCAATACTCTCCAGTAGGGGCGAAGATCTTCGTCGAGGTCTTCTTTACGTTGAATCTTTTGAGGGATGATATTGCGTATACGTTTGTACTCTCCATCATGCTCTGCGGCTGCTCTGATTTGTCGTATTAACGAATCCTCCATTACCCTGGATCCGTCGATCTCATTGGCTCTCACCGGGGTCGGCGGGAACGTTAGAACTTGTCCGTTGGTTATGGCATTGACGATCATTGAATGGGGCCAGTTATCCGGCAGAAGTCCTAAGGCTTTGCATCCGCTCTTGCTCAAGAGAGGGGCGTTCAGGTGCTTGCAGACTCCAACGGTAGTACTG
Source organism: Cordylochernes scorpioides (assembly GCA_030710605.1). Lineage (NCBI taxonomy): Eukaryota > Metazoa > Arthropoda > Arachnida > Pseudoscorpiones > Chernetidae > Cordylochernes > Cordylochernes scorpioides. The sequence goes on along the minus strand of CP092865.1, from coordinate 164,418,231 downwards.
TATGTTTTCCCGTTGAGATGCAGTGCCGCGACGAACGATCCACAAGGACTTAAGCTGATGCCGTTGGCTCCTACGCAAGGGACGTTCTTCGGGTTGAGTGCTGATCGGGTCTGCTCATCCAGTAACAGGAATTCTGATTCTGGGATTAGATCCAGATCTGACCCCGGGTCCGCCAGCCAACGGATTTGGTGTAACTTATGGTTGATATCGGTCGGAATGGTTATGAGTTCGTTGCGTACTCCAGCTGCAACAACTGTGTTTGAGGGTCCTGGTTGGGACTGATTGTTTCTGGTAGCAGGTGGCGGGATATTAGGTTTGGTTGTGGGTTTCCGTTTCAGTTGTCGGCAAACCCTTCCGTAATGCCCGGTGATGCCGCATTTGTTACACTCTATGTCTTTTGCTGGGCACTGGTCACGGCGGTGTCTTGGGTTAGCCCCACATCCGGAGCAGGGGTCGTTAGGATCATAGGGTTTCTGAAAGAAACGGTTGGCCTTAGGTGAGGCTTCAGACGAGCTGGCTTGTTGATGCTTGTAGGTTGATGGTGCACGTCTGGTTGCAATGAAGGTTTCGGGGGAGGTGGTTGGGGAGGGTGAAAGAGTCGCGCCCACGGCGGTAGCACTCTCATGTGCGATGCAAATTGAGAGGACTCGGTCCAGGGAGAGGTCGGAATTGTACTGCTCCGCCAGTACTTTTCGTTGGAGGTCTTTATCAAACAGGCCACATATTAACCTGTCACGGATACGGAGTTGCTGTTGATAACCAGCAAGGGCAAACGTTTTCCCACAAGCTCTTTTTGTGCATATTGTAATACACGGGTCGCCGCATGTGCTGCACTTAAAATCCAGCTCATGTGCACACGAGTCATCAAGAGCTTTAAGGGCTGCGAAGTAGCGATCCACCGATTCTCCGGTTTGTTGGTCCCTACGATGAAAATCTTGCCGATCAAGGAGGGGGTTTCGCTTCTTGCGTAGGTAGGCCTCGAGAGCATTCACGGCTTCATCGAGGGTGGTGGTGGTAGAAATATGAAGGCGGCCTGATTGCCAAAGGATGGTCCATTCGGAATGGAGGGCGGCACGCAAAGTCACTTGCTGTGTGGATAGCGGGAAGGTGGCTACTTGTTGGGCGTCCACGTAGTCGTTCCAACGTTGTTTCCAATCGCGGAAAAAAGACATCGTTAACTCCTCCGGGGAAGCCAGTTTAGGAAGCTGGATGATTTTTGTGGCGTGGTGAGGAGGAGCTCCTAATGGGACTGTCGGTGTCGGATTCCGAGTAGCCATCTGCTGCAACAGTGCGGCTATGGACCTGAGGATGTCGGTGCTGGTCGGCGAGGCAGGGTTCTCTGGAGGGGTTTGGGATGGTCGGCGATTCCTTCTTGAGGGCATCTTGATTACTAATTGTCACTGAGCTGTCACTTAAAAAACGGCTATAATTAACCGAATGTCGACTGCGCTATGTTCTACCGCGTTAGGGTAAAGGTTCGAGCTGCAGTGAGAACTATCAATTAATAATTTATATTTTAATAAGTGTCCAAAAATTACATACAATTATAAGAGGCAGATGGAGTACAGTTTTTACTCCACCAGCGCCTAGAGTATTATATAATGGAAGGAACCGCCGCAGGTTGTAGCGACGCGCGGTAAACAGCCGGCGAGATCAGGCGGTGTTCGAAAAGTGCGCGCGCAGCCCCCGGTGCGCGCGCAGGCCGGCTGGCCAGCTCGCAGAATTCCCGGCGTCCCATGCCAGCGTCGCCCGCTGGCATCCTCTTATCTCATTACCTAAATGATTTCTAACCAAATATATAAAGAATAAAAAGCGAGTTTTTAAAAACTAAGTCAATTAAATTAATTCCCAGAATTTTGCTCAACTGGATTTTATATCATTTGTATCTTGTTCTATGTATATTTTACTTTACTCGAATTGTATGTCTTTTTTTATATATATAAGTAGTGTATATACTTTATTTGAACTTTATCTCATTTGAATTTTACTTCATATTGGCTTTCTTTAATTTTTTTATCAAGTTTTATTGTAACAACAGAGCAATCATATTACTATCATAGATAAACATAAGTAAAAAAAATTATATTCAAAATTATTTCATTGAGTCGTGAGTCTGCCAATTAAATTTTAGAATGATAAAATGGCCTATTTTCAGAGATGGTCATTAACTGGAATCTGGATATGGACAAATCATTTTTTTAGTTCAAAAGTTAAGATACATTGTATTAACAGAAATTTTCTTTATCCTGATGTTTTAGCGATTGATTTTTGTGAATTTTAGTTCAGATAAGCTAGGGTGATAATCGCACTATCATTGCCAAATGTTGGTATCTCTTGTTGAATTCCCCCAAATCAATGATTCGATAGATGGGAGGAGTTTATATGTCAGATGTAATTCTACTGCCCTGAAAGCTTATGTCCATAGTTTTCTTGAATACCATTTCTAAGATTCCACCCTTCAGTGTTGCATATAAAAGCAGAATTATCTAATACAGTATTAGAGCTCTAAAGAAGCGGTCTGGTAGATTAAATTGGCGAAACCACTGGGAGGATTCACCACTGATAAGCCAAGCCCTCCCAATATTTTGTCATCGCAGTAAGGACAGTAGAAGTTTGATTTATTTGTGAGAAGAAACATTCGCGTCTTGATGTTTTCATTTGTTATATATAGATGACGCCTTATTGCTTTGTATTATAAGTCAGAGTTGACTTATTTAAAAGTGTATACTTTTATTAATCGACAGATTTATTTATAAAATTAATCAACGCAGTTATGCATCCTGTTCGCAAGGATGTCATAGAGGTTGATGTCCTCCTAGATACTGGGACCTATTGGATAGTGCAAACGTGAACTGATCCTACACAACAGCATACACACACCCGATTAAAAAAATACGCTTCAACATAAAACGATTCATTTAATGTTTGGGATTATCTTAAATTCTCACACAAACTATAGAAATCTGGTAGGCCACCACCCCAGCTAAGTCCCAGCAAGTCTGTGGAATGGACCCCACCATAGAATTCCTTTTCCCATGAACGCTCATTGTATGAGGAACTCACTGGCTTAACGGTCGCCGAGATGGCACATCGAGCTCAAGACAGAGATGGCTGGTGTCTCAACGTGTTTGGAATGTAATACGTACAGTGGGTCACAATGTTCGATCGCGAATATAATGATTTATATATCTCCCTCTCTTAAAATCTGAAATGAGAGAAACAGATCTAATTATTAGATAGAAATAGATCAGGAGGAATGGAATTATCTTAAAATAATTGCCATATTACACTCTATTAGGCAAATTTTACTTTAAAAAATGTCTATAATACTTTGTTGACTGAAAGCAATTCTTCAATCATTGCCCCCTTTTAAATAACGTTTTAATAGGT
>CP092865.1:164380954-164414741 GCA_030710605.1 Cordylochernes scorpioides | reverse complement strand
ATTTCATCTTTAAAAAATCTCTTCCCACATACAAACTATTTTTCTTATTTTCTTTCTCTTCTCTCTATTTTCAGCTCTCTCCCTCTTTCCGACCCGGGGAGACTCACCTGTGTTGTAAGAGTCGGTGAACGAGTGGTTAAAACCCTCGATTCCCGACAGCCATGAACCTGGATCGAATACCGCGTTGGACCCTTTGTTTTAATATATGAATAACCTTCATATATTAGAGGCGGTGTACCCTATCTATAGCTCAAGAGAGACCTTGTTTTCTACTCACTCTCCCTAACCATTAGGTAGAGGCTGCGTACCCATCTATAGCTCAAGAGAGACCTTGTTTTCTACTCACTCTCTCTAACCATTAGGTACAGGCAGCGTACCCTATCTATAGCTCAAGAGAGACCTTGTTTTCTACTCACTCTCTCTAACCATTAGGTACAGGCTGCGTACCCTATCTATAGCTCAAGAGAGACCTTGTTTTCTACTCACTCTCTCTAACCATTAGGTAGAGGCTGTGTACCCATCTATAGCTCAAGAGAGACCTTGTTTTCTACTCACTCTCTCTAACCATTAGGTAGAGGCTGCGTACGCTATCTATAGCTCAAGAGAGACCTTGTTTTCTATTCACCCCCTAACCATTTGGTAGAGGCTGTGTACCCTATCTATAGCTCAAGAGAGACCTTGTTTTCTACTCACTCTCTCTAACCATTAGGTAGAGGCTGCGTACCCTATCTATAGCTCAAGAGAGACCTTGTTTTCTACTCACTCTCTCTAACCATTAGGTACAGGCTGCGTACCCTATCTATAGCTCAAGAGAGACCTTATTTTCTACTCACTCTCTCTAACCATTAGGTAGAGGCTGTGTACCCTATCTATAGCTCAAGAGAGACCTTGTTTTCTACTCATCCCCTAACCATTAGGTACAGGCTGTGTACCCTATCTATAGCTCAAGAGAGAGCTTGTTCTCTACTCACCCCCTAACCATTAGGTAGAGGCTGCGTACCCTATCTATAGCAAAAGATAGACCTTGTTTTCTACTCACTCTAACCATTAGGTAGAGGCTGCGTACCCTATCTATAGCTTAAGAGAGACCTTGTTTTCTACTCACTTTCACCATTAGGTAGAGGCTGGGAACTCTATCTATAGCTCAAGAGAGACCTTGTTTTCTACTCACTTTCACCATTAGGTAGAGGCTGCGTACCTTATCTATAGCTCAAGAGAGACCTTGTTTTCTACTCACTTTCACCATTAGGTAGAGGCTGTGAACGCTATCTGTAGCAAAAGAGAGAGAGAGCTTGTTCTCTACTCACATTAACCATTAGGTAGAGGCTGCGTACCCGATCTATAGCTCAGGAATGACCTTGTTCTCTACTAACTTTGTACGACCTGTACTTTTCTGTAGAGGACATATTGGCTCTGCCAATAGCAGTCATTTACAGGGAAGATCTACTGAAATGACTACCTCAAAAAATACAATTTTATAATTAAGAACTCCAATTAGCACACACTCGACACAATGGTAAATTTATAATATTAGTTTATTTCAATAACTATAAGAATCTTTTAAATGAACAGAGGAAATTCTCACATATTGTGAGTACCCAATCAAATTGTGTTAAATCGGATCCGTATCATCAATAGAAAAAAATGTTCATTAACGAATTCAGTCCACAGTGAGGACATGCATCAGTCATATCAGTCCAGGGTAGAGCCTTTTTTAATAGAGGTAATTTGAAAGTAAAAGACATCCATTGCCAGGTCAGTAAGGCGTAAAGGCGTTCATAAGCCCTATCATTCCAAAGTAAGAGCGTCCATTAGACATAACATTTCAAGCTGGGAACATATCTTAGCCAGGCCAGTCCATCGTGAAGGGCATTAATTATTCAGGTCAGTCCACGTTATAAAGCGCTCATTATCTAGGTTAATCCATGGTATAGGGGTTCATTAGCCTAGTCAGTTTAAAGTGGGGACTTCAATAGCCATGTCGGTCCAAAGTAGAGGCTTCATTAGACAAGTCAATCCAAAGTGGGGGCTTCATTACCCAGGTTAGTCCAAAGTGGAGGCTTCATTACCCAGGTCAGTCCAAAGTGGAGGTTTCATTACCCAGGTTAGTCCAAAGTGGGGATTTCATTAGCCAGGTCAGTCCAAAGAGGGGGCTTCATTAGCCAGGTCAGTACAGGGTAAGGTCTTCATTAGCCAGGTCAGCCCAAATTAGGATTTCATTAACCAGGTCAGTCCAAAGTGGGGGATTCATTAGCCAGGTCAGTCCAAAGTGGGGGCTTCATTAGCCAAGTCAGTCCAAAGTAAGGGCTTCATTAGCCAGGTCAGTCCAAAGTAGGGACTTCATTAGCCAAGTCAGTCCATAGTGGGGGCTTCATTAGCCAGGTCAGTCCAAAGTGGGGGTTTCATTAGCCAGGTCAGTACAAAGAGGGGGCTTCATTAGCCAGGTCAGTCCAGGGTATGGGCTTCATTAGCCAGGTCAGCCCAAATTAGGATTTCATTAACCAGGTCAGTTCAAAGTGGGGGCTTCATTAGCCAGGTCAGTCCAAAGTGGGGCTTCATTAGCCAGGTCAGTCCAAAGTAAGGGCTTCATTAGCCAAGTCAGTCCAAAGTGGGCGCTTCATTAGCCAGGTCAGTCCAAAGTGGGGGCTTCATTAGCCAATTCAGTCCAAAGTGGGGGCTTCATTAGCCAGGTCATTCCAAAATGGGGGCTTCATTAACCAGGTCAGTCCAAAGTGGGGGCTTTATTAGCCAAGCCAGTCCAAAGTGGGGGCTTCATTAGCCAGGTCAGTACAAAGTGGGGGATTCATTAGCCAGGTCAATCCAAAGTGGGGGCTTCATTAGCCAGGTCAGTCCAATGTGGGGGATTCACTAGCCAGGTCAGTTCAAAGTAGGGGCTTCAATAGCCATGTCGGTCCAAAGTAGAGGCTTCATTAGCCAGGTCAGTCCAAAGTAGGGCTTCACTAGCCAGATCAGTCCAAAGTGGGGGCTTCATTAGCCAGGTCAGTCCAAATTAGAGGCTAATTAGCCAGGTCAGTCCAAAGTAGGAGCTTCATTAGCCAGGTCAGTCTAAAGTAGGGGCTTCTTTAGCCCGGTCAGTCCAAAGTAGGGTCTTCATTAGCCAGGCCAGTCCAATGTAAGGGCTTCATTAGCCAGGTCAGTCCAAAGTAGGGGCTTCATTAGCCAGGTCAGTCCAAAGTAGGGGCTTCATTAGCCAGGTCAGTCCAAAGTAGGGGCTTCATTAGCCAGGTCAGTCCAAAGTAAGGGCTTCATTAGCCAGGTCAGTCCAAAGTAGGGGCTTCATTAGCCAGGTCAGTCCAAAGTAGGCGCTTCATTAGCCAGGTCAGTCCAAAGTAGGGGCTTCATTAGCCAGGTCAGTCCAAAGTAGGGGCTTCATTAGTCAGGTCAGTCCAAAGTAGGGGCTTCATTAGCCAGGTCAGTCCAAAGTAGGGGCTTCATTAGCCAGGTCAGTCCAATGTAAGGGCTTCATTAGCCAGGTCAGTCCAAAGAGGGGGCTTCATTAGCAGGTCAGTCCAAAGAGGGGGCTTCATTAGCCAGGTCAGTACAGGGTAAGGGCTTCATTAGCCAGGTTAGTCCAAAGTGGGGGCTTCATTAGCCAATTCAGTCCAAAGTGGGGGCTTCATTAGCCAGGTCATTCCAAAATGGGGGCTTCATTAACCAGGTCAGTCCAAAGTGGGAGCTTTATTAGCCAAGCCAGTCCAAAGTGGGGGCTTCATTAGCCAGGTCAGTCCAAAGTGGGGGATTCATTAGCCAGGTCAATCCAAAGTGGGGGCTTCATTAGCCAGGTCAGTCCAATGTGGGGGATTCACTAGCCAGGTCAGTTCAAAGTAGGGGCTTCAATAGCCATGTCGGTCCAAAGTAGAGGCTTCATTAGCCAGGTCAGTCCAAAGTAGGGGCTTCACTAGCCAGATCAGTCCAAAGTGGGGGCTTCATTAGCCAGGTCAGTCCAAATTAGAGGCTAATTAGCCAGGTCAGTCCAAAGTAGGAGCTTCATTAGCCAGGTCAGTCTAAAGTAGGGGCTTCTTTAGCCAGGTCAGTCCAAAGTAGGGTCTTCATTAGCCAGGCCAGTCCAATGTAAGGGCTTCATAAGCCAGGTCAGTCCAAAGTAGGGGCTTCATTAGCCAGGTCAGTCCAAAGTAGGGGCTTCATTAGCCAGGTCAGTCCAAAGTAGGGGCTTCATTAGCCAGGTCAATCCAAAGTAAGGGCTTCATTAGCCAGGTCAGTCCAAAGTAGGGGCTTCATTAGCCAGGTCAGTCCAAAGTAGGCGCTTCATTAGCCAGGTCAGTCCAAAGTAGGGGCTTCATTAGCCAGGTCAGTCCAAAGTAGGGGCTTCATTAGTCAGGTCAGTCCAAAGTAGGGGCTTCATTAGCCAGGTCAGTCCAAAGTAGGGGCTTCATTAGCCAGGTCATCCAATGTAAGGGCTTCATTAGCCAGGTCAGTCCAAAGAGGGGGCTTCATTAGCCAGGTCAGTCCAAAGAGGGGGCTTCATTAGCCAGGTCAGTACAGGGTAAGGGCTTCATTAGCCAGGTCAGCCCAAATTAGGATTTCATTAACCAGGTCAGTCCAAAGTGGGGGATTCATTAGCCAGGTCAGTCCAAAGTGGGGGCTTCATTAGCCAGGTCAGTCCAAAGTAAGGGATTCATTAGCCAGGTCAGTCCAAAGTAGGGACTTCATTAGCCAAGTCAGTCCATAGTGGGGGCTTCATTAGCCAGGTCAGTCCAAAGGGGGGGCTTCATTACCCAGGTCAGTCCAAAGTGGGGGCTTCAGTACCCAGGTCAGTTCAAAGTGGGGGTTTCATTACCCAGGTTAGTCCAAAGTGGAGGTTTCATTAGCCAGGTCAGTACAAAGAGGGGGCTTCATTAGCCAGGTCAGTCCAGGGTATGGGCTTCATTAGCCAGGTCAGCCCAAATTAGGATTTCATTAACCAGGTCAGTTCAAAGTGGGGGCTTCATTAGCCAGGTCAGTCCAAAGTGGGGCTTCATTAGCCAGGTCAGTCCAAAGTAAGGGCTTCATTAGCCAAGTCAGTCCAAAGTGGGGGCTTCATTAGCCAGGTCAGTCCAAAGTGGGGGCTTCATTAGCCAATTCAGTCCAAAGTGGGGGCTTCATTAGCCAGGTCATTCCACAATGGGGGCTTCATTAACCAGGTCAGTCCAAAGTGGGAGCTTTATTAGCCAAGCCAGTCCAAAGTGGGGGCTTCATTAGCCAGGTCAGTCCAAAGTGGGGGATTCATTATCCAGGTCAATCCAAAGTGGGGGCTTCATTAGCCAGGTCAGTCCAATGTGGGGGATTCACTAGCCAGGTCAGTTCAAAGTAGGGGCTTCAATAGCCATGTTGGTCCAAAGTAGAGGCTTCATTAGCCAGGTCAGTCCAAAGTAGGGGCTTCACTAGCCAGATCAGTCCAAAGTGGGGGCTTCATTAGCCAGGTCAGTCCAAATTAGAGGCTAATTAGCCAGGTCAGTCCAAAGTAGGAGCTTCATTAGCCAGGTCAGTCTAAAGTAGGGGCTTCTTTAGCCAGGTCAGTCCAAAGTAGGGTCTTCATTAGCCAGGCCAGTCCAATGTAAGGGCTTCATTAGCCAGGTCAGTCCAAAGTAGGGGCTTCATTAGCCAGGTCAGTCCAAAGTAGGGGCTTTATTAGCCAGGTCAGTCCAAAGTAGGGGCTTCATTAGCCAGGTCAGTCCAAAGTAAGGGCTTCATTAGCCAGGTCAGTCCAAAGTAGGGGCTTCATTAGCCAGGTCAGTCCAAAGTAGGCGCTTCATTAGCCAGGTCAGTCCAAAGTAGGGGCTTCATTAGCCAGGTCAGTCCAAAGTAGGGGCTTCATTAGTCAGGTTAGTCCAAAGTAGGGGCTTCATTAGCCAGGTCAGTCCAAAGTAGGGGCTTCATTAGCCAGGTCAGTCCAATGTAAGGGCTACATTAGCCAGGTCAGTCCAAAGTAGGAGCGTTCTTTAGCCATGTCAGTCCATGCTAGAGGCTTTCATTAACCAAATCATTCAATGGTAGAGGCGTTCTTTAGCCATGTCAGTCCATGCTAGAGGCTTTCATTAACCAAATCATTCAATGGTAGAGGCGTTCTTTAGCCATGTCAGTCCATGCTAGAGGGGTTTATCAGCCATGTCAGTCCATGCTAGAGGGGTTTATCAGCCATGTCAGTCCATGCTAGAGGGGTTTATCAGCCATGTCAGTCCATGCTAGAGGGGTTTATCAGCCATGTCAGTCCATGCTAGAGGGGTTTATCAGCCAAGTCAGTCAATGGTAGAGGCGTTCTTAAGCCATGTCAGTCCACAGTAGTGGCGTTCCATGTCAGTTGATTGTATTGGTGTTCTTAAGCCATGTCAGCAAACAGTTTTAGCGTTCCTTAGCCATGTATGCCAACAGTAGTGGCGTTCTTCAGTCATGTCAGTCAACAGTAGTGGCGTTCTTTAGCCATGTAAGTCAATAGTAGTGGCGTTCTTTAGCCATGTAAGTCAACAGTAGTGGCGTTCTTCGAACATGTCAGCCAACAGTAGTGGCGTTCTTTGACCATGTCAGTCAACAGTAGTGGCGTTCTTTGACCATGTCAGTCAACAGTAGTGGCGTTCTTTAGCCATGTCAGTCAACAGTAGTAGCGTTCCTTAGCCATGTCAGTCAACAGTAGTGGCGTTCTTTGACAATGTCAGTCAACAGTAGTGGCGTTCTTTGACCATGTCAGTCAACAGTAGTGGAGTTCTTTAGCCATGTCAGTCAACAGTAGTAGCGTTCCTTAGCCATGTCAGTCAACAGTAGTGGCGTTTGTTAGCTAGGACAGATCGCATTGTTTCTTCTATATTGATTGCTTTGAGAAACCTGCTTTTGGATATGAATCATTATATTAATAGTTGTAATTAATGCTTATGCTTTGAAGATTCACGTCACTTTACTTTGAAAGCCTCTATCACAAATTCCTTTTAATTGAAATAATTCTTATTGTAGTAATTGTTCCTTATTTTGACTGAAATATCAAAATTGATACACGTAAAGTTTTAAAATAGGTTCCATATTTTTTATGACCCAATTTACTGATATGAAAGGTTTTCTTTAAAAGTACATTGATGAGCTGATGTTGGTTTTTGTTCATATCATCACTTAACTCTAGTAAATTCCCTAGATATATAGATTCCCTAGATAAACAGCTTCTTTAAATGGTTTTAAATTGATAACTGTTTAATATATTTTTTTTGTTAAAAACACGTTAAAATATTTTACTTCTATTGATTGATTTGTTTATAAAAAAATAATTTGATAGTTATGCCAGAAAATAAATACAATTCCAATAAAATATAAAATAAACCTATAATATCACATTTGAAAATATTGTTAAATTTTAAGAATAAAATGAAATATATTTAATATAGTTTTAAAAATATAATAGGCATTTTTTTTGCATTTTAGGCAAAAATGGAAAGTTTCTTTCCACTTCTTCTATTTATTATATAAATGCGAAGTCATAGATTTTAATATATGAATATTGATTTCGATAATTGATAGGCTTAGCAAAAATACGATGTTTTTTTTTTTTAAAGGATTTCAAGTTGTTTTGTACTCACGTATTTTGTAGTTAAGAGGACATCCCTTTTGATATAAACAAATATATATTTATTTAAGGAACGACTTGTTCCAATACAATTGTTGTAAACAAGCGAGCGATAAATCAAAACAGAAAAGTCATGAAGCGTAGAAGTAGAAGTGACGTCAGCACCGATGATGATAAAGTCAAAGTCTGCGTAACAATTCCCTCCTTACTTTGTCTTTATTCCCACGATGCTGAGGTTCTCCAGGTATTTCTTCATCTGGTCTCGGGATAGGTCCTTTGTGAAGATATCCGCCTCCAGGTCCTGAGATGGCTTGTACAGAAGGCAGATGTCTCTGGATTCATAACAGTCTCTCAAGAAGTGGTACTTTCTGTTTATATGTCTACAGCGACTGCTTTGTTTAGGGCTGTAGATCCAGTTGATCAATGATTGACTGTCTGTATAGATCCCAGTTAGTTTTTCCATGAAATTCCATTCTTCCAGCTCTCGTAACAGGTTTATTATCCACTTGATCTGATAACAGCTTTCACAAGCAGCTATCATTTCCGCTTCCATTGTGGAGAGGGCGACGAGTGGTTGTTTACTACTTTTCCAGTCTATAGTTGCTTCGCCGAGCTTCAATACATATCCGCCGTAGGATTTTCCATCATGGGTGGTCGACCAGCTGGCATCGGCGTAGGACTTCAGGATTCCAGTCTTCCCTCTTTCAAATTTCACTCCTAGGTCAATTGTTCCACGTAGGTATCACATCACTCTTTTGATTGCTGTCCAGTGCATCTGTTTTGGTTGTCTGGAGTACTGTGAAAGTTTGCTAGTGATGTAAGCGATGTCGGGTCTGGTATTAACAGCTAGAAACATTAGCATTCCAAGGGCTTCTTGGTAAGTGTGCTGATCACAATTGTCATCTTCAATATGATTGTCCAAATTGATTTCTTTGGAACCTGGTGTTGGAACTTCCTTACAATTTTCCATTCCATATTTCTGTAATATTTGTTGTACATAGTGGCTTTGCTGTAGCGAAATTCCCTCCTTGTCTTGTATGATCGTGATTCCCAAAAACATGCCTTTACATGTTACATCCTTTATTTCCAGGTGATGTCTCAATTTATTGATGAATCTGTTTGAGGTATCTTCAGAATCTGAGACAGTGATAAAGTCATCAACATATATCCCTACATAGAAGTATTTTTCTTCCTTCTTCCATTTAAATAGGCAAGGATCAGATTTACGTTTTTCCAGTCCACATTAATGAAGTACTTGACTGAATTTCTCATACCACGATCTTCCGGATGGAGGTAGACCGTAAATACTTTTGTTGAGTTTGCAAACTTTGTTTCTGTCTTGGACAAATCCAGCAGGTTGTTCCATGAATATTGTATTTTCAATGTTTCCATTTAGATAGGCTGCTTTCACATCAAATAGTTTAATGACTGAATCTTTTGTTGCTGCCATTGACAAAATAGTCCTGAGGGTGGAAATTTTAATTACAGGGCTGAAACTTTCGTTGTAATCTCTTCCTGGGATTTGGTTGTATCCCATTGCAACAAGTCTAGCTTTGTAAGTTTTTTTTTTTGTTTTCTTGGTCTTTAGATATTTTGAACACCCATTTACTTTTGACAACTTTAGAGTTTACAGGTCTAGGTACCAGTTCCCATACTTGATGCGAGTACATGTTCTGTATTTCCTCAAGCATTGCGTTCTCCCAATGTTTCTTGTCTTCGCATGCGATGGCTTCTTCATAGTCTTTCGGAATGGTTTCATTCGTAGTAGCCAGAACGTAGTCATCGAATCTTTTAGGTATTGTTCGTGTTCTTTGTGGTCTGTCTGATCCACTTGACTCTGTCTGTCTGTTGATCATGGTATCTGGTGCTGGATCTTCAATATGAACATCTGATAGAACATGATTGTCCAGTTGTTCATCCTCCTGAATGAAGAAATATGTGTCAGTGTCCGTATTATTATCACTTTGTTTTTCTTCGAGATGACATTATTGTTCTCTCTGAAGTGAATGTCTGCGGTTTCAAGAATGACTCTCGCTGTGATATCAAATACTCGATAAGCTCTTCTGCATCTTGAATAGCCCACAAATATTCCTCTCTTAGATTTAACTTCTAGTTTGTGTCTTTGATGATTCTCGAGTATATAGAAGACTTCACAACCAAATTTCATGATGTGAGAGACAGATGGCTTTTTACCTTTCCATTTTTCCATAGGGGTAGTGTCTGGGTCATTGATTGTGGGAGTTAGATTGTGCAGGTATGCAGCTGTATTCACAGCTTCCGCCCAGAAGTGAAGGGGCAATTGGGAGTATGCCAGAAGTGTTCGGCCTTTGTCTAATAGTATTCTGTTAGCTCTTTCAACTCTCCCATTGCTTCTTGGGGTGTACGGTGTAGTTAGTTCATGTTTAATTCCTTTGGATTCTATGAAGGTTTCAAGGTTTTTATTGATAAATTCTGTTCCGTTATCTGTTCTAAGTCGTTTTAGTTTTGAGTTTAGCTCGTTTTCTCTCTTTACAATAAACTTCTTCAAAACTTCTGCTGCTGAGAGTTTATCTTTGAATAATTCTACAAATATTCTCCTAGAAAATCCATCTACGATGGTCAAGAAATATTTACTTCCGCCCAAGGAGTTTATTCTCATTGGACCACAGAGATCGACATAAATGGCTTCAAAAGGGTAGCTTTCCTGATTGCTATCTGTGTGAACATAGGGAACTTTGGTCATTTTTCCCAAGGAGCAAGCATCACATTGATCAAGGGTACCATTTATAGAGTCCAAGCCTTTTAGAAGATTGTTCTTCACAATCAGGTCTAATTTGTTGTCACTAGGATGTCCTAACCTTCTGTTCCACGCAGTCCTAGAATTGTCCTTTGAAATCAAGCAATGTTCATTTGGAACATGAGTTGCTTCAGATAAACGTGATAGGTTCAATGTGTACATGTTACCATCAAAGTTTCCTGTTCCTATTAGCTTGTCATCAGAAGAGTATATGTATGCTCCTTCAGAATTCAAAAGAACAGAGTTCCCTCTTCTTACCACGATTTGAATGGACATTAGATTTCCTTACAGGTGTGGTACATGGAGAACATTATGCAGGGTAACAGCGTTGTTAAGTTTGTCCTTACCTTGTACAGTAGCTTGGATTTATCCTGATGAGGCAGATTCGATGTGTCTCCCTTCTTCCGCCACTTGTATGCTTCTTCTCTCCTCCGTCTTGTGCTCGATCCATTCACCATGGTAAGTCATGTGGCTTGTGCACGCAGAATCAATTATCCACACGTCCTGAGTCGTCGGGTGTTCCTCCCTTGTGATTACATGTAGTGCGTATTCTGAAGTGGAGTTTCTTCGTTGGGATGGTTCCTCCGTTCATTCTTGGATTGCTGATCTGGCCGTGTCTTTGTTTTGTTTTGGTCCTTTATGGTAGTTCCTTGTACTGGCCATGTTATTTTTGTTTGTTGTATTCTTTTGATTTCCTTTGTTGTTAGGGTTTAACCAACAGTCTTTCTTGAAATGTCCTTTTCTTTTGCAAATGAAGCATGACTTTTCTTTGAATTGGTTGCCTGATGATCTGAAAGCATTTTCATGATTTTTGCTTCTGTCCTGTCTTTTCTTCTCGAAATCCAGTAGAGTTTGTCTCAAGTCTGGTAAGGAGATTTCTCTGTTTATTGACAGTGCTGCTGTGATCGTGTCAAAGTTAGGTGTGAGTCCTTCAACAATGTATCATACAAGTTCTCTTTCTGTTACAGTCTTTCCTAGCTGGGTGATCTCTTGTGCCAGTTTCTGTGCTCGTACAATATTCATGTTAACATTTTCATTTGGGTTCAATTTTAGTCTGGCTAGATCCAACATTAGGTCTATCCTTTTATTTTCTAGAGATCCTTCAAACCTTTTCTTTATGTCGTACCAAATTCTTTTGGCCCTTTTATCGCCTCGAAAGATGATTGTTAAGTCATCCGAAAGTGACAATATTATTAGGCTGTATGCTTCCCGATTCTTTTTCTTCCAAACATCATATTCTAGTTTATTTTTTGTAAAGTCTGGCTCGTCATTAACAATTACGTCCTCGAAGAGATCTTTTGAATCTAGAATTGCTTCCATTTTCATGGACCACGTTGTATAGTTGTTTTCTGTTAACTGTTCGATTATTGCTAAGTTATGTGTATCCATTTTCATTCAACTTTTTCTTTCTAAATTGGCGCTTAGTCCAATTATTTAATTTCTTTTTTGATTTAAATGGATCAATTGGCGGTTAGTCCAATTCGCGCGCCTAAACCACGCTCTGCTACCAAATTGATAGGCTTAGCAAAAATACGATGTTTCTTTTTTTTTTAAGGATTTCAAGTTGTTTTTTACTTACGTATTTTGTAGTTAAGAGGACATCCCTTTTGATATAAACAAATATATATTTATTTAAGGAACGACTTGTTCCAATACAATTGTTGTAAACAAGCGAGCGATAAATCAAAACAGAAAAGTCATGAAGCGTAGAAGTAGAAGTGACGTCAGCACCGATGATGATAAAGTCAAAGTCTGCGTAACAATAATTATGTTTATTTAAGAAAGGTTTTATAAAATTTAAACTAACGAGGGGCTATTAATAATAAAAGTGTTTACAAAACACAATGTTGCTAAGTAAAAATTTCAAACAGAGTTGCGTAGGTAAAAAATATTTCAGATAAAAAAAAAAATATATATATATATTTGTTATTAGTCAATATTAAAGCAATTTGAAAAACATCTTGCATAATTAAAAATATAGGCTTTTATTCCACTTTTAAAAATTAAATATACTAAAATAACCTACAATCACAAATATAATGATCAGCAAATTTAAACCTTTCTATTCAAGCGAAAGAACCCTCTAATGCTAATAAAATATTTTTACATGTTCGTTTTTTTCCTGGCTGCATTTAAAATGTTTTAAGTAAATGCTATGTAAGAAAATTCGAAACTATTATAGACGCGTATGATTCTTTTAAAAATAAACAATTTCTATTGCCCTTACTTCAATGGAAAAATTAATGGGAGAGCGTCTATAATAGTTTCGAATTTTCATAACAGATGGCGCGCTAATGCACCATTATATAAATGCTATGTATAATATAGGTTTGAATTTCACATTGACAAGCATTATTTTGAGGTTTAAAAAAATATTTTCTATATGATTTGAAATTTTTTAAAATAAACACTTCCCTATTTTATAACTCATTTTACCTATTTACACCGGTGTCCAAAAAATAAGAAACTTAACCAATATTGAAATTTCTCAAAAGCTAATTTATTAACAAATATAAAATTTAGTATACAAATAGTTTAAACTATGGAGAATTTGACTAGCTATATGAAAATAAAAAAAAATATTTGAAATTATGAAATATGCAAATTATTACCAACATACCCAAAGCTAAGGTTCAAAATCTTAAAGAAATAAGATATCAATAGGGGCCCCGAAATGATGTTGACAACTCAGAAGCTTTACAGATACTACAAAATAAAATACATATAAATAAAGATTCACAAAAAAGTTTTAAGACTATTAGCATTAAAAATCCAAAAGTTACGGTAGACACAATAATATGCTGGAATATAAATGGACTTTTTAGGTTGCTCTCTGTTTTTCCACTTCTCGAGTACATTAAAAATTACGAGATTTTCGCTATACTTGAAACATGGTGTTCAAACCTCACAAATATAACATTAAAGGATTTCCAAATTTTTGAACAGCCGGCAACTAAGACCACAGGAAGGGGAAGGGGATCAGGAGGAATAATTGTGGGCGTCAAAAAAGGGGGGCATTACAGGTTGCACAGTACAGAAAAGGATAACATCTGGATATCGATTTTTTTTATCACAAAACATAGGAACCGACAAACCCACCACCTGCTTGATATTTGTATATCTCCCTCCAAACGAACTGTACCAGAACAACTTAGTTAGATTAACTAAATATATGGAAAAACAGATAACTGACGGGAAAGAACTAATTCTGATTGGGGATTTAAATATTAGAACTGGAGGGCTCGGGGGACTGTATAATCCAACAAATCTTCAACTCTCTTTAGTTTCCGAAAGAAAAGCAAGAGATCTAATGATTTCACCACTGGCTGAAGGACTCCTTGAGTTTCTCGAGGATAATTCGCTGACAATAATCAACGGACGATCAACAGGAGGCAGAGAGGGTGACTTTACATATGTTTCGGAGAGAGGCTCATCAACTATTGATTACTGCATAGTTTCCCAAGGAATACTGGAAAAAATATCAGACTTCAGGATAGAAACCCAGATGTACTCAGATCACCTTCCTCTTATCCTGAAGTTAACAGTCCAAAACACCTATGAAAACAAATCTAAGGGAGAAGAATATGGTGTTACGAGATACAGATGGACAGCTGGGGGAATTAAGACATTTAAACAGGAATTAAAGGAATTGCAAGTAGTAAAAATATCAAATCTCGATAGCTCCGTAAATACTTTCACTCAAAGAATTACCGAGGCAATGTCAACATCAGGAATAATGTACTCAACTAAGGGTGCCACCGGAAAATCTAAGCCATGGTTTGACAAAACTGTTATGATATGAAAAAGCTAACAAAAGAAAGTCTGAAGGAATTCCGTAGAACTAACAGGAAGGAAGACCTTGAAAGCTATGCTCTCCATAGAAAGAAATATCTCGGTTTATTAGATGATAAAAGAAGGAAATATATTCAGGAAAAACAAGAAATATTGAGAAATATTAAAGATTCAAAGTCCTTTTGGAAGACCATTGCGCTATTTAAAGGAGCAACAAAAATTCAAGGAGAAATTACTGTACAGGAATGGCACGAATTTTATTGCGAATTGATGAGTATTGAGGAAAAAGAGAAGATCTGTAATATAGAAGTGAGGATCTCGCCGAGCGACCCAATACTTGATCCAGAGATAACTTCTGAAGAGATAGGCAGGGCAATCAGAGATTTGAAAAATAACAAGGCAAGTGGACCTGATGACATCCCCAATGAAATAATAAAAGTACTCCCAGACTCATACATGGGTTTATTAGAACAATTTTACAATAGAGCTATGATAATGGGACACTATCCTACAATATGGACTAAATCGATCATACATCCAATCTTTAAAAGCGGTGACAAAGACAACCCTTCAAATTACCGTGGTATAGCACTGATAAGTAATTTTTCGAAACTTTTTACAACAATACTAAGATCAAGACTGAATGAATGGGTAGAAAGAAGAAACGTCATTCCAGAAAATCAGGCGGGTTTCCGAAGGGGCCGATCGTGTGTGGACCTGATATTCACATTGGCCTCTCTAATACAACTTTCACTGAGGAAAAAGAGAGGAAAATTATATGTATTTTTTTTGTTGATTTGAGAGAAGCATTTGACACAGTTCCTCACTCATTACTCTGGAAGAAATTAACCAATCTGGGCGTGAGCTATCAATTTATACATGCAATTAGAAATTACTACGAACAGGCGACTGTGGCAGTCAGATGGAGGGGTTCAATTACAGAAAATATTAAGATACATTCGGGCGTTTTACAAGGAGAGCCACTATCGCCATTACTTTTTATATTATTTATGACGGACCTGATTAAAATGTATGACAACTCAGATCTGACGAGTGTATACCTTCCGGAATTTGGTGATGTTCACCTGCTGATGTATGCAGATGATATTGCTATTATAGGGGAGTCGAGGGTAAACCTCCAAAAAAAGATTAATATATTGAAGGAATATCTTGGTGTGAACGAAATGACACTGAACGAGTTGAAATCGAAGGTTATGGTATTTCGCAATGGTGGTAAACCCTCAAGAGAAGATAGATGGTACTGGAATGGTAAACCTCTGACGGTAACAAGAAGATATAATTACTTGGGATACCCTCTGGTCAGTACAACTAAAACCACTCAAGCCGCAAACTTTTTCAAAGGAAAAGCACTTGCGGCAATAAATGCTACAACCCCAATATTGGCGAAATCAAAAATTAATTCACTAAACTCTGCAATGAAACTGTTTGACTCAATTGTGATGGCTGTTTTGATGTATGCTGCTCCAATTTGGGCAACAGAGTATAAAGATTTATTAGACCATATACAAGATACATTTATTCGTAGGTTTTTGAATTTGCCTAGATATACACCAGGATACATAATAAGACCAGAAACAGGCCGCGTCTCATTAATAATAACAGCTCTGAAATTGACCTTGAAATATTGGCTGAGGGTGCTGAGTATGGATACAAATAGACTGCCTCGAATTTGTTTAACTAGAATGAGGCAATTATCCTGTGCTACAGGTGCGCCCATCGGTTTTATAAAACAATTAAGCAATTTACTTAATAATAACGGATCCTCGTGGCTTACTTATTGTAATGATCCTGACTCACTAAGGAATGCTATCCCTGGAATATTAAGAACTGCGATAGAGCAAACAATACAAAACGACCTAACAAGAATAACCCAATCAAAGTTATATTCCCACTATAGAGACATATATACAACCTTTACCACCGAAGAATACTTCTTAACTGAACTCCCTTTTCCTATCATCAGATTAATTTCACAATTTAGAACCCTTTCAATTTTTTTCAGAGAACACCATTTGATTCTATTGAGGCGTGAAGACCTGAAATGCACTTTCTGTGGATCAGGAATAACAACGGAGATGTTGCATTACTTATTTGACTGTGCTGCTCTGTCTGAGGAAAGACGAAAACTAAACGATAAAACGGGGCAACTTTGTCCTTCATTTCCGGCACTGATTAATGAAATATCAAAGAATAGGTATATAGCGATGGCGATTTTTGGATTCCACAAGACTATATCCCGGAAAAAGGCCTCACAGTGTTCTCCCTATCCCTTGTGAACTGGCGAATCCTGTATAGGGCGAGTGGCCCTAAATAAAGGCTTTTTGTTGTTGTTGTTGTTGATATCAATAGGGAGTATGATCACCTCTAACAGCTATCAAGGTCTCACAGCGAGCCCTCATACTGTTTACCAGGCTTTGGAGGAGGTCCAGGGGTAGTAAACCCCACTCCTCCAATAGAGCAGTTCTTAGCTCAACGAGGGTTCTGGGAGAGGGGTGACGAGCTCCAATACGCCTCCCTAGAGCATCCCACACATGCTCTATTGGATTCAGGTCCGGAGATCTGGCTGGCCAATCCATCCTTCGAATATTCTCACTCTGGAGATATTCATTGACTAGCCTAGCCCTATGCGGACGAGCATTATCGTCCATAAAAATTAAATTGTGACCAATTTGATCTCTATAAGGTCTTAGATAGGGCTCAAGGATCTCGTCCCTGTACCTTTGGGCAGTTAAAGTGCCCCCAGAAAAAATGTGGAGGGGTGTGCGTCTGCTAGAACTGATGCCAGCCCAGACTAAGAGACTGCCCCATCTAAAACTGTCTATTTCCCTGATGTTACTGGGATGATAGCGGGTTCCAGGCTCCCTCCAGATGAAAACTCGAGAATCTGTGTTTAAACTAAATCTTGACTCGTCACTGAAGAGAACATTGGCCCACTGATCATGAGTCCAGGCGTGATGTTCCAAGCACAAATTCAAGCGGGCTCTCCTGTGAGCAGAGGTTAAAGGGATACAGACCATTGGTCGTCTTGCATAAAGAGCACCTTCGTGAAGCCTTCGGTAAACAGTTTGTCTTGAAATTCTCGTTCCAGTAGCACTTGAGAGTTCATTAGAGAGTTGAATAGCTGTCATCTCCCTATGGCGCTTGGCAGTTACGACCAGATAACGGTCTTCAGAGGTAGCTGTTTTTCTTTTTCTACCAGAACCTTCTTTTCTTTTGATGGTTCCTGTCTCAATGAACTGTTTCCATATTTTGCTGACCACAGATTTATTCACATTTAGCCATTTTGCTACTTCAACTTGTGATTGCCCTGCCTCCATTCTTCCAACAGCTCTCCATTTTAAATCATCTGCTAAAATTTTTCGTAAACTCATAATTAACTAAGGATTAAATAAAATTATAATTCGACAATTCTTAGATGGGGTAAACGACACGCCAAATAACTTATAAAGACAAGCAAAAATTTGCATATTTTCAATTTTACCGAATCGAATGGTTGCGATAAATAAATTCTACGACTTAAAATACCTAATTAAATTACTTTTTAGCTTTTAGCGTTGTATATTTTAAAACATATCATTAAAAAACAAAGGTTTCTTATTTTTTAGACACCAGTGTAATTCAATAAAAATTTGTTGCACCTAACATTTTGTTAAGATTTTAAGTTGCAATCATTTGTGATAGATGTGAAATAGTTAATATAATAAAATAAATATAAAAACATTGTTTCCACCCTTCAGTTTAGCATATAAAATCAGAATGATCCAATACAAGTATCAGTGCTCTTGATTTATTTCTGAAAATAAACATTCGTGTCTTAATGTCTTACTTCGTTACTTTTAGACAATATTTGACACTTTAACGACATTTTAATTTTCAAATAATCAATCTGCATTGAACTTATTTCAAAAATTAATTATGCGATACTCTTTATTTAACCGAAATACTTCTATATTTATATCTGTTTTAATCAAGCAATATAAATAATACGATTTAGATTTCTCTCAATTAAAGTTAATTAAGATTAATGTGGCGTTGAATATATCTATATCCCTGCTTCAGCAGGATAAAATTGCTTTGATAATATTTTTAAACATGGAAAATTAAAAATACTATTTTTTTAATAAGTGAATAAATGCAGTGGGAAGAATATGAAAAATTGAGAAACAAAGAAAAGCTAAACATTCTATCGTAAATATTATGACATTTTAAAATAAATATTTTCTATATAGTTGTGTTTGCTTTTAGGGTAGTATCGCCTATTGAATGTACATTCTAGCTGATCAATCTCCAATAGAAATGCATGTCTTTTCTCTTCTGTATGTTATTTTAAATAGCAGAATGTTACTCAACAACAACGACAAACAAAAAGCTTTATTAAGACCTTTCAGTCTTACACAGACTCTACAAGCAGAAATGTAGGATACATGCAGAAAAAACAGTAATAGTACCTTAATTGTAATATGATATTTATATACAGGAAAAATTATATAAATACAATTAAGCTAATAAATAGGTTAGTCTGGGTAAATTAAAGGAAAATAAATTTACTATACATGGATTTACCACGGATTCTCTGCAAATGAAGATAAAAAGTAAAAGCTAATTACAATCAATATTGAAATAATGAAATTTATATACAAAAAACCTAATCAAGACAATTGAGCTCTTAAACATATTCGAAAGGATAAATCTGAGGAAAAAATAAAAAAAAAGATACAAAATAAAAGAATGTGTTCCAGCCTTAAATATGCAAAATTGTTAGAATTTACTTTTGTTAATTATTGTTAAATTATGTAAATTTTAGAAATGTATATAATCTTGATTTTAGAAAATAAAGTGAGTTATTAAAGTATACGTGGTTGAGTCATTAGAGTTAGTGAGACGAGACAATAGCAGTTATTCAAGTTTGAATGAGTTATAGTTAGCTCGCTGAGTCAAGAAGCATATAATTAAAACCAGCGTTAAAATAAGAATTAGGCGGTGATTCCTCCTTAGTGCCAGGAGGCCAAAGCCAGTTCGATTCATGGTCCCTCGATATCTGGATTAGGATTTGAAACAGAAGAAATTTAGCAAAAACTCAGTGAGAATACAAGTGCGAAATGTCTCGAGACGAAAGGATCCTCCAAAGAAAGTTAAGTTACCAGATAAGGAGAATTGATGGATTTATTGAAACTGTGGATTCAATTATTGAGGCAGGTGAAACAATACGCTTAGAAATAATGGGTGAAGAATTAAAGGAGATCAAAGAAAAAATTGAGAAACTCTACGATGAGCTGTTTTCTTTGGATGAAGTTGATATAGATAAAGAAAGTGAGGCATGTGATAGTTCAATGAACAAGATTGGAAGCTTGAGGGTAAAAATAGAAAATGAAAGAAAACTCAAAGACAAACTGGCGGACATAAAGCCAAATGGCTCTCAGGCAAATATAAAATTGCCTCAATTTGACTTGCCAATATATGATGGAGATATGGGCACTTGGATCAACTTCAAAGAGCTATTGTTCACCACCATCGATGCACATCCAGGGTTAACTAATATACAGAAGTTACAATATTTGAATTCTGCAGTAAAAGGCGAAGCGGCCAGATTAATAAGGGGTTTCCCTTTACTAAGTGAAAATTATGGCCAAGCATGGAGTACACTGTTATCAAGATATGATAACCCGAGAGAGCTAGCTTATGCCCAGGTGTCAAAAATCTTTTCTCTCCGGGAAATTAAGAATCCATCGGCTAAGTGTCTCCATGAATTCATGGATGTTTGTAATGAAGCCATAAGAAACTTAGAAACGCTGGAATTGAAGAGAAATCAATTAGTGGATGTGATCCTGGTGCACTTCCTCCAGCAGAAGTTGAGTGAAAATCTAAGGTTGGATTGGGAACTGTCAGTGGACAACACTCTTCCATCTTATGACAAGTTCATAGCATTCATTTCCAGACATGCGAGAAGCATGTCTTGTGCTGTCAAGGAATGTTCAAAAAGGGAAGAAACCACCGGATCGAGATTTCCCAAATGCCAAAGCTACGGGATGCTAATTGAGAAATCGGACACTTGCATATTATGCAAATCTAAGCATCATCCACTATACATGTGCAACTTATTTTGCAAAATGCCTTTAAAAGAAAAATTAAATGTAGTAAAGAGTCATAAATTATGCTTCAATTGCTTGAGGAAAGGCCATTTCTCATGGAATTGTAGGCTGAACCAACGATGCAAAGTATGCAAGGGGAAGCACCACACGATGATTCATTATGATAAACCGAGCACGGAAGCCGCTTCGGCCCAAGTTGAGAACACAACTCCGAAGGAACATGAAAGTGCTATCAATTTGACTAATACTCAACAGGCAAACTGCAATGATAGCCACGTACTACTCGCAACAGCTGGAATCAAGATAAAAAATGGACTCGGAAAGTTATGCACCTGCAGAGCCCTACTGGACAGCGGTTCCCAAGTCACCATGATAACAAAAGGATGCTGCGAAAGATTGGGACTTGTCCAAAGGAAATCAGATCGGATGATTATAGGGGTTGGAAACACACCAGTGCAGCATTCTTCATCGACAGTAAGTGTGACATTTTGTCCACTGAATAATTCTGAGGAATTCTCGGTGGAGGCATTAGTCACGGGAGTGCTCACTTCAGAAATTCCGAACTTCAGGTTGAAAGACCCTAATTGGCCAACTTTGAAGAACCTCAAATTGGCAGACCCAGAGTTCTACATACAAGCCCCAATAGATATGATATTGGGAGCAGATATATACACTGAACTTATGTTGAATGGCTCTATATCTCTCGGAGAAGGATTGCCAATGGCTATTAATACAAGACTAGGTTGGGTACTTCTAGGAAAACTCATGGGAACATCGGAGAGTAATACAGAAGTCTGTAACCTGAGTTTACAATCTGAACCAGAACTAGAATTCGTAATGAAAAGATTCTGGGAAACTGAATCTGTGCCGTCACCGGATCTTTGTACACAGGACGAAGATTGTGAAAGTTTATTTTCGAATAACCATGGCAGAGATAGCCATGGAAGGTATTGGGTAAAATTGCCATTCAGACAACATCGACCGCTTCTGGGTGAATCAAGAGAAAAGGCTTTAAGAAGGTTCCTTTTGTTGGAAAGAAAATTGTGTAAGAATGTGAAATTATATGACCAATACCGGGGATTCATGAAGGAATATGAACACTTAAGCCACATGGAAAGGGTCCCAATTGCAGAAGTGAAGCGAGAATTGTGCAGATGCTATTACATGCCTAATCATCCAGTAATTAGAGAGCAATCCACTACAACAAAAATGAGAGTTGTGTTTGATGCATCAGCTAAATCTGAAAATAATGTTTCTTTAAATCAATTTTTGCACAAGGGACCAAAAATCCAACAGGATGTATTTTTCATTCTCCTCAGATTCAGAACGTATCCTGTCGCCATAACTGCTGATATAGAAAAAATGTACCGCCAGATAAAAATTCATCCAGAAGATGCGGACTATCAGAGGATATTGTGGAGAGACCATCGCCAGGAGAGCCTGTGGTGGACTATCGACTACTGACTGTTACCTATGGTACAACTTCGGCTCCATTTTTGGCAATGAGAACATTACAACAGTTAGCAGAAGATGAAGGCCAAAATTATCCTGAGGCTTCTAGGGTGACCTTGAATGATTTCTATGTCGATGATCTGCTAACAGGAGCTCAAACGATTGCTGAAGCCAAAGAACTAATAGACCAATTAAAGGACTTAATGAAAAAGGGAGGGTTTCACTTAAGAAAGTGGAATTCAAATTGCCACGAGATAGTGTCTCATGTCGAGGAAATGAACGAAGAGAAGAAAATTAACTTGGAGAAAGGAGCCATATCCAAGATTTTAGGAATTGTATGGGATCATGTACAAGATACGTTTAGAGTTAATATAACTCTTCCTGAAGAAGTTGTTACCAAAGGAGATCTTCTCTCCAATATTGCGAGGATTTTCGATCCAATTGGTTTCCTCTCACCTACTACAGTGGCTTTAAAAATAATAATGCAGGAGTTATGGAGAGGTGGAACAGGCTGGGATGAGCATATTCCGAACGACATCAAGGAAAGGTGGAATAATTTTAGAGCCGAATTACTAAAATTAGGGGAGTTGGGTATCCCAAGATACGTATGGGCATGTGAAGGGGATCGAGATGTTCGGCTCCACGGATTTTGTGACGCGTCAAGTGTAGCTTATTCGGCTGTGTGCTACTTAAGAACAGTCTCTCTGGATGGACAAGTCCATATATCAATGCTTGCAGCAAAAACCAGAGTTGCCCCATGTAAGTCTCTAACTCTACCTAGATTGGAATTGTGCGCGGCTCTCCTCCTGTCTCAGCTCTACAGATCTGTTATTGATTCATTGAAGATTGATATTGGCAGGGCATATTTGTGGTCAGACTCTCAGATCTCATTGAGTTGGATCAAATCAGATCCTAACAGATGGAAGACCTTTATACACAATAGAGTTGTGAAAATACAGCAACTGTCTGACAGAAACTCATGGCGTCATGTGTCTGGGAAGGATAATCCCGCCGATTGTGCCTCTAGGGGAATAATGCCTGCTGCGTTATCTGGACATACACTGTGGTGGCAAGGACCGACTTGGTTGAAAGATAATAACTTTGTTCAGAATCAGGATAATTGCTATGGCCGAGAATGCCATAAGGAAGAAAAAGTAGCCTTAGCTTGCCAGTCCCGAGTTTCAGTCTGTCCAGAGATTGTAACAAAATATTCCACTTTTATCAAGACGAGGCGAATCATAGCCTGGTGTTTGAGATTCATCACTAACTGTCGGGTGTCGCTGAAGAAAAGAGAAATTGGAACATTGTCGAAGAAGGAGTTAGAAAATGCAGTGATTAGGATTATTGGATGGATTCAGAAGGACGAATTTGGATAAGAAATGCAGGATCTAAGAAATACGGGACATACTTCAAGAAAAAGTAGAATTTTGCAGCTTAATCCTTTTATAGATGCATCTGGGATGTTAAGAGTAGGTGGTAGGATTAAGTACGCGAATGTAAACCCTGATCAAAAATTCCCACTGTTATTACCGAAAAATCATCACTTTACCAAATTAATAATACTTCATTTTCACACGAGATATTTGCATGCTGGTCCACAGCTGGTCTTGTCTCTCATACGAAATAGTTATTGGATCTTGGGGGGTAGAGACATTGTAAGAAGAATCATTAAACAGTGTATAACCTGCTTCAGATTCAGGGCACAAACTGCAGTACAAATTATGGGGAATTTGCCTGCTGATAGAGTAAATCCATCAAGACCGTTTACCAAGACTGGAGTCGATTTGGCAGGACCTTACGAAATAAAACCAAGTCTGACTAGATCGAAAGGGATGATCAAATGCTATGTGATTCTCTTTGTGTGTTTTTCGGTCAAGGCAATTCATTTGGAGATGGTGACTAGTCTCTCAACCAGTTCATTTATTGCAGCTCTCAGGAGGTTTATATCTCGTAGAGGAAAACCATCAAAAATTTACTCAGACAATGGAACGAACTTCAGAGGAACCGAAAGCTTCATGAAGAAACAATATAAAATTATGAATTCAAAGGAGACTAAAGACTTTTTAGCAGAAGAGTTTATAGAGTGGCATTTCATTCCTCCATCAGCTCCACACTTTGGAGGACTTTGGGAGGCAAACATCAAATGCTTAAAGGGTCATCTGAGCAAGGTAATAAAGTCATCACTTTTAAATAGTGAGGAATTAATCACACTACTCTGTCAAGTTGAGGCTTGCCTTAATTCAAGACCGTTAGTAGAGTTAAGTCCCGACCCTAACGATCTTCGAGCTTTGACTCCGGGACATTTCTTGATTGGCTCCCCTCTGATTGAGGACCCAGGATTGCAAAATTATGAGCGAGTGGTTTTACGGTCAAGATGGAATCTGGTACAGGGTCTGAGGAACTCGTTCTGGTCAAGATGGACAAGAGAGTACATCAACTCTTTGCAACAGAGAAATAAATGGAGGTTGTCAGAAGACAATCTGAAGCCTAATCAGTTAGTGCTAATAAAAGAAGATAACCTTCCACCTCTACAGTGGCGTCTGGCCAGGATCCTCGAGGTATATCCGGGCTCTGACCAGAAGGTGCGAGTTGCCCAAGTTCGGGCTGCTACCGGAGTCTACCTACGACCTATTACGAAGTTGGCTCCGCTTCCCTTCAAATCTGAACCAGGGTTCAGCGGCCGGGGGGAGTATGTTCCAGCCTTAAATATGCAAAATTGTTAGAATTTACTTTTGTTAATTATTGTTAAATTATGTAAATTTTAGAAATGTATATAATCTTGATTTTAGAAAATAAAGTGAGTTATTAAAGTATACGTGGTTGAGTCATTAGAGTTAGTGAGACGAGACAATAGCAGTTATTCAAGTTTGAATGAGTTATAGTTAGCTCGCTGAGTCAAGAAGCATATAATTAAAACCAGCGTTAAAATAAGAATTAGGCGGTGATTCCTCCTTAGTGCCAGGAGGCCAAAGCCAGTTCGATTCAGAATGAAAAAAAAAGAACACTGGGATTTACTAAGATTTTTTGTTTAAAAAAAAAATATTCCTCAGCTGATGAATGAAGGTTATAAGAATTTTAAAGCGTAACTTCTTTTTACATAGAAAGCGAAATATAAAAGAGATTAAGGCAAGGAAAGAAGAAATATTATATGGTGTTAGGTCTTGTGGAATTATTTGGTAGCAGCTCTGAGACTTTTCTTAGCTATGTAGCATTCCCTGTCCAACCACGGTTTAGACCTAACACCACCAGACTTGTCTTAGTTATCATCCCCGCCCTTGACATTGCCGCTTGGACTTCACTTGTAAACATTTCGACCTGTGAGTCAATTGTGGAGTCTTCCACCTAGTAAATTAGTTGAATCCCTCAACCTGTTTTTGAAAGATGTTGCCTTGTCAGCTGCCCAGGAATACTTGTCATCAGAACAAAACTTCGTATTATCTTTTGCCTTTATATTGTTTAGGCCATTAGATTTCAGGACAAGCGGGAGATGATCCGAATAAGGCATGCATTCAATAGTTAGATCAACAATCAGCTCAAGTAGTGCAGGTGAAACAATAGAAAGATCAATAACTGAGGATCCTTGAGTTGAGATAAAAGTAAAGTTTCTATTTTTATCACTGATAGATCTGCCATTTATTACCGTGAGTAAATTCTCATCGAGAAAATAATAATTCTACAGAGTCTACCTATATTCCAGGAGATTATTCTATGGGGATTGTTCCTTGGTGTTGGTAACCTTTAATTTTGATAATTAGAATGCTTATGCTGAGCTACAAGTACAGATTGACGACTTTTATTCGTTAGCAAAATGAGTAATTCTGTGATAGTTCTTGTCTAGGTTGTCGCAAAAATTAATCCTGAGGAATAATTATTTAACTGTAAAAAATAGGTTGGACGGTGGTACAGTATGAATGCTATCCGAAGTTTGCTATAATGCATCACCGCTGGAGCTGAGAACGCGGCCATTTAATACAGAGTAGCTTGTGTCGCGGACAATTAGCCTGTTATCTCTTAGTTTGGAAACAGTTCCCTTACTCATAAGCTTTTTCGCTTGCTAATCAGTATTCTCCTCTGGTCTCTGATAGTTGGAGAGTAATCTTTATTTATGCATTTTTTTTGTCCCTGAGTCTGAAAGCATTCTTAAAAAGCAGAATTATTTGCTTGAAATCAGGCACTTTAATAAGCAGTGGCGAGTTGGCTTTTTTGTCAATCTTCGGCACTGTTCTATCTTAAGATCTTCGAAAATTTGCAACGTGTTTGAAATCATATCTTGTATCAAAGCTCGAGATTCGTCAGGGCTTTCGCTTTATTCTCCTTCCAGTCCGTAAATATTCAAGTTCCTCTGCTTCATCTCTCCAAGCTCCAACCGTCTCTCGAGATCGGATATTCTACCTGTATTTATCAAAACAGCTTTAGAAGTAGTTTCCAAAGATGACTCGAAGTGTTATAGGCGCTGATTTAATTTGTCCAAACCTTGTTCTACCGAAGCAAATCTAGTTTCAATTTTTTGACCTATCTATTTTAGTTGAAAGTGCTATAATTAGAAATCTCTTTATTTTTGCCTGAATCTAATGTTGTTTGTCGTGTCTGTTTGGGGCCAGGATTTGGTTCAATACCTGACATGAGCAGTAGCATTAAATTAATACATTGACGGGTTCCCTTTCCAGCATGAGTAAAAGAGATAACCTTGAAGTTATTTTCATTACAAACAAAAGTTTTAGCGCAAAAATCTACATATTTAGTGATCACAGCAGCTTCTCTTTAAAAATGAATATATTAATTATATCTATATTAATAAAATGGAAATTTCATAAGTGTTTTTCACTAAAAACTTTCGTTACAATGCATCAATTTCGACCAAATTTTCAACATTTATGTAAAACGAGATGGAGCAGGTTTTGCTTAACATCAAAATATATTTCCTAACATTAACATGCGTAACTTCGGTGTTATCGATTAAAAACAAAAAAAAATCTACAGAGTTAATTTTATTTATATATAAATACAAAAAAAAAAATTCAACAGAGTTAATTTTTTTACATACTAGCTAATAATCTCAATCTAAAAAAATATTCAAAACAAGCAATTTTAAGATAACACCATATGTAAAACAGTCGGCCAAGAAAACAACAACGATATTACATCTTTCTCACATATTCACACACAATCTTGATTAATAATAAAAACTAATCTTTTACATTGTTTATTATACTTCATAATATATAATATTCGTTAGGCAAACTTTCACTCGGATAAAACCCGGGCGAAGCCGGGTACACATCCGCTAGTAAATAAATAAAATCATCTTCATAATCTTCGTAAAGAATATATAAACTATAGACCAACGATAAGATCCTCACAAGAAGGTATAATACAAGTAGAAGCACAAAAAAGCAAAATATTAAGTTAAAAATATTTACTGATTGAGCCGAAGAATTTCACGTCCACTCAACTTGGCCACCTAGCGAAGAATCTGATTTTACTCTCCACGACACCTTATTTTTATACTGGCAACTAACGGCCACTTAAGTTATCAAACCAATGGAACCTGAATCGTCCACAAAGAAACAAAAATCCAACACATCACTTATTTGCGATGCCTCATTGTAACATTTTAAAGCATGATGCTCATGTGCTAACTACAGCCATAGTGCCCTGCGTGCCTAAATAAGTAATAATAAAAATAATTATATAATTTTGTTAAATCTCCAAAATTCAAATTTTTATGGTTAGTGTCGTATTATCATCAGTAAAATTAACATTGGACATTTGATAGGTTAGAGTTTGAGACATTAAAAAATTGGATGAATTATCATTGTTTGAATTAATGAGGTTAGACTTATGTAGTAAAGGTGTGTGTTGGGGAGATATTTTGAATGATATGCAGCAAAACCTCCTTTAAAATATAGGTATTCCTTTTCTGAATCTTGAAATTTTCGAAAACACTTTCACAAAACCTATTAATTCTTACAGATATAATGAAATACGTTTGATGAAATAACATACACATTATTTCCAGCATGAAATTTTCTACGTTGAGCTTTGGCGCAATGGACCATTAATATATAACATTGAGTAAGAAGAGAATGAACTTATACATAATATTCAAACGGCTTTTGTTTAGATTAAAATCGAAGGAAAAAGGACAGAGTTTTATTTGAGAAATTTGAAGGGTTGAGCTAAAAAATAAATAATATATACATTAAAAAATTATATAATATAAATCTAATATTGTAATACAATTCTGAATATCAAATTAATGTACACAGAGTATGAAGAATATATATTTTATTGAAAATTAAAGCACCATTTTCTGCAAAAAAAAAAAAAAAAAAAAAAAAAAAAAAAAAAAAGAGAAAAAAGAAAATAGAAGAACTTCTCGTTCAAGAACAGCCATTAGCCAGATGTGGGTTTCGGCGAAGACTCTTCACGTCATTTCCTGGTGGGGCAGTTTTTGAGCTGGTGATGATCGGTTGTTGATGGAGAGTGAAGCTGAGGTGATAGCGGTATTGAGGCTGGATAGCTGAGGTGGGGAGTGTGAAATGTATTGAGGCCAGACAGCTAAGGAGATGGCTGAGAATGTGCTGAGGTCAGATAGCTGAGGATGGGACTGTGAAATTTGCTGATGTAAGATAGCTGAAAAGAGGAAGGTAAAGTGTGCAGATGAATATCAGGGCAGAAGAAATTAGGGATAGATATATTGATTTCAGACAACCGAATAAATTTATGAAACAGAATATTCATGTAAAATACAGTAATGGTGAACTACGAGAATTTACTAAATTTGAGTTCAGAGGTTATATGGTTTCTAGATCAATAGATATTAGTAATTGAAAGGGAAGGGGGTAGTCGTATAATCCATGTTTTAAATTTGGTTTAAATCCTGGTTTCTTGCTCTTTCTAATTCTATTTAGTAACGGTTTAGGTTTCCGAAATTAAGATTTTGCTTTCGATTGGAAATTTGTTAAAATTCAGATTTAATTTTAAAAGGCGATATTCCAAGTGAGATTGTCTGTAGATGTGTGTATGTGTAATTGGTTGTGTATTTGGGTTTATGTGCATGTGGATGTATGTGTGTGTATGTCTGTATGTCTATGTGAATATATGGATGTATATGTGTATATATGGGTGTATGTGGAAGTATGTATGTGACATCATATCGCCACGCTGTAATATTCAAAGGAAAAACAAGGTAACGTGGTAAGATTCTTTAATTGAACACGACGAGCTTTCAGGCAGCAACTGCCCTTCTTCAGGTCTCATACAAGTGTGACACTTGTATGAGACCTGAAGAAGGGCAGTTGCTGCCTGAAAGCTCGTCGTGTTCAATTAAAGAATCTTACCACGTTACCTTGTTTTTCCTTTAAGTATGTATGTGTATGTCTAAGTGTGGTATGGGTGTATATGGATGTATGTCTGTTTTGTGAGTATATATATATGGGTGTATATGAATGTATGTGTGTATGCCTGTATGTCAATGTTTATATATGGAGGTGCATGTGTATGTCTATTTGCGCGTGGGTAAGAATGTGTATAAGTCCATGAGTTCAGTGCTTGGATCTTAAATTTATAAAGATGATAGCTTGGTGAAATTCGGCTTTTAGAATATTTACTTGAAATATTTGTAGAGATGAGAATTCAAATACCTAAACTATTTGGGGATTTTTAAGTACAATGAAATGACATGAGAAGGCTCAACTATTGAACTATGAATAGCCCTGATATTCATCTGCACACTTTCACTGAGTATTATTGAATAGAAGAATCACAATTGAATTGTGCGATGGCATAGGAACATTGGTTGAATGGCATCAGTTTTTTGACTTGTTGAGCAGCTCATATTCCATCTTCTCAAGGGTAGAATGAAGATGACTTGTTTCATAGATTATTTCAGTGATTCAGATTTCTATTTTAGGAGGGAATTGGATGGCAATTGAGATTCCTGGAAGTTTTAGAATGAAATTGAATGATGTCGGATGATGACAAGGTTAATATTTTCATAATTTATTTCTATGACTGGATTTGAGATAGGTAAATGTGCTGTTCAGAAATATTTTATAATATATTTCAGTAGGCAGAAATATTTTTCAGCTAAATGCTTACAAAATTGAAGAGAAAATGGTGAAGATGATTATCTCATTCCCCCTTTGCTCCAAAATTAGCAAAAAGTCGCTTGGTGTTTCTAAATATCCAAGATTTTTTTGCGTCTTTGGCGCTTTCTGGTTTGGTCAAATCTTTTTCTACGGTTTGACTTGTTTTATCTATCTTGTAGGTAGCCGCTCCAGTAGCCCGCTTGTTGGCCTGCACCAGCTTAAAATTTAGCAGTGTCAGTTTGAAGATATTGGAATTATATTTTTTCGCTTTCTTTGTAATTTTACTATATCTTTTCACATATAGTATGTATTTATTAATTATAGTAGTAATAAATATACAAGTGTATTATTTAGTATTATCTTGTATTTATTAAAATAAAATGAATATAGCTAATTCCCTTCATGATATAGAAAAATATAAGATTTGAATATTTGAATTGAAAAACAACTATATTGACAATCCATGGCTAAAATAAAATTTACGTAAAAGCAAGATATTGTAGGCTATGATATGTTGATATAGCATAAGATTTGCCCATTATTACAGAATTTATTGTCTAAATGCTATTTTCAGGTCACTGAAACCTATATTTTAACATAAAATAGGTGACCTACCAGTTTATCCAGGAGGCCGTTGGCGAAGGCCAGCTGCAAACAAAAACTCTTGAGTTCTAGCGATAGAAGAATGTTTATTTAAAACTCACGTGATCTTTGAGGGCCTCGATGAGCTCCTCCTGGTCGCTGAGGTCGTCCAACAAGTCTTGGCATCTCAGCTGTCACCGTTCAGACACTGGTTAGATATCTTAACCACCACGCTTCTATTGAAAAAATTGTGACAAGGTATGAGATGTAATTAACTAATTTAAACAGCTTTAGTACTCCTTCTCAAATATATATAGGTTATCTTAAATGTTTCATTTTCTATATATTTTTAAATAGTTAAACTGGGATTTCGTTCTGAAATAAACTATTGCTGTGCCGCTGATATATATTTATTTTTTAATATCTAATCCCCACACAATATATAATATGTTGACTCTATTAATTTACTGAATATATGCTCTGAAACAAATTCCTATACACTTATATATATTAAGAAAAAGGCATCTCCTTATCGTGCAACTGAAAGTTGCTGATGACTTGCGCCATCTATCGGAATAAATATAAACTATTCTCGTTGATTTTTAATTATTCCAGAATTGGCCAAATACCCATTCTTGATTAATCAAGAAAAGCTAACCACGGACGCGTTTCGGACTGTTGGCCCTCATCAGCGTGGTGCAAGCTGTACCTCAACGACCAAAAAATTGGTTATTCAGGCATCCTGAAAAATCATGAAACGGGTAGTTAAGGCCAGAATTGCGTGAGAACGCTACACAATGTGAAAAAATAGTACAAATGTAATATTGTACTGGGATAAGGTGCATATATACTTATATATGTGAAAAAACAAGAGAGAAAAAAAAAACAATGGGATATAACATATTTAAATATTGAATTTTACTGATCATATATACAGGAGTAATTAAAATTAAATCCTAAATTGAATTCAGATATGAATTAGGTTTTTTTTTTGGAAAAAATGGAAAAATAAATTATCTACTTATATATTTGCCTTATTCTGTCTGTCTGTCTGTCTGAAGCTCACGGATAGAATGCGCGCCCATTGGCCGCCAGCAAACACGTGACCTCCCTGCCCGCCCCCCTCTAGACAACCCTGTTATCAGCTGTGTGATACATACACCTGTCTATAGCGGCCATTCTAGACAACCCTGTTATCAGCAGTGTGTTACATCCACCTGTCTATACAGACCACCCTGTCTATAGCGGTCACCTTAGACAACCCTGTTATCAGCTGTGTGATACATACACCTGTCTATACAGACCACCCTGTCTATAGCGACCACTCTAGACAACCCTGTTATCAGCTGTGTGATACATCCACCTGTTTATACAGACCACCCTGTCTATAGCGGTCACCTTAGACAAACCTGTTATCAGCTGTGTGATACATCCACCTGTCTATACAGACCACCCTGTATATAGCGGCCATTCTAGATAACCCTGTTATCAGCTGTGTGATATTTTACACCTGTCTATAGCGGCCACTCTAGACAACCCTGTTATCAGCTGTGTGATACATCCACCTGTCTATACAGACCTCCCTGTCTATAGCGGTCACTTTAGGCAACCCTGTTATCATCAGTGTGTTACATTCACCTGTCTATACAGACCACCCTGTCTATAGCGGTCACTTTAGGCAACCCTGTTATCAGCAGTGTGATACAACCACCTGTCTATACAGACCACTCTAGACAACCCTGTTATCGGCTGTGTGATACATCCACCTGTCTACACAGACCACCCTGTCTACAGCGACCACTCTAGACAACCCTGTTATCAGCTGTGATACAACCACCTGTCTATACAGACCACCCTGTCTATAGCGACCACTCTAGACAACCCTGTTATCAGCTGTGTGATACATCCACCTGTCTATACAGACCACCCTGTCTATAGCGACCACCCTAGACAACCCTGTTATCAGCTGTGATACAACCACCTGTCTATACAGACCACCCTGTCTATAGCGACCACTCTAGACAACCCTGTTATCAGCTGTGTGATACATCCACCTGTCTATACAGACCACCCTGTCTATAGCGACCACTCTAGACAACCCTGTTATCAGCCGTGTGATACATCCACCTGTCTATACAGACCACCCTGTCAATAGCGACCACCCAAGACAACGTTTTTAAAATATATTCGCACTCGGGTAAACCCCGGGCGTTGCCCGGGCCTTTCGTCTAGTTAAAATATAAGTGGGAATATATTTTCATGTTTCTGAATTAAATATTTCCAAAAAAATTAAATTACAAATTGTACCTTCAAGATAGAAATGTCATTTATCATTTCTATTGAGATAATTTGAACAAGTTAATTTCATCCAACAAGTTGCTGACCTATTGATTCATATGAATTCCGCTCAGAAGTTGTTAAAATTTTATTATTAGCGCGCATCTGAGGATTTTATTTATACTTTTAGAATTTGAAATTGTTTAATTGTGGTAACTGAAAATGAATTTTCTACTGTTTTGAGTGTATACATAATTTTATATGAATGGATCTAATTGTTTAAGGTTGAACAATCTGAATACTTTTTATATTAATTTATTTAAACTGAAAGTAACTTCTTAAATTATTTTATTAATTGTTTTTTTGTATAAAATTTACATTGAAGCATCAATAATTGAGAATGGCATCTGGAAACTTTTAAAGCTATTGAATTTTAAAAAATCTCAATTTTTCAAAATTTCCAGAACCTATAAGAGAGAGAATGTGAAGTAAATATATTGAACATGACTCAGTATTATTACTGAAATTTGCATTATAAGATAAGCCCTTACCTCTAGCGGAGATGGAGCATTCATTTCAACATTTTGGGCGATCTTAGAAGCTGTAAAACAAAGTGATATATAAACATGTTTATATTAATTTGAAAGCATAAAGAGAGATTCGTAAATTTTCCAAATGAGGTAAAAATTAAACCATTACTTATGGTAACAGACCATTGAAAATACGCAACTCCACTATCCCATCACCAAACTCATATCTAAACCTGAAAGAAAGGAAATTGTTTTACAAAATCCCGTGTAGCTCATATAACTGCGTATATATAGGTAAAATAGGAGAACTCTTAGAAGAACAAGTGAAGCAAAACAGGTCGGCCATATAAAATAATAGAACTATTTCTTTATAAGTCGAGTAGTTCCTTGTGAATAATATATGTCCAAACTGGAAGAGCAGTGGAATCGTATATTTTAAAGAAGAGAAAAGTTTATTTATAAAAGATTGGCCGCCAGAGGTGAAATAACAGGATAAATAGGAAGACAAAATACATCACGACTGCATTCAGTTCCTAAAATTACGTTAGAAAATCCCACCGAAGGTCCACTTCAACAACGATACAGATAAGTATGTATAATTTGTGATCCGC